>JXPZ01004939.1:0-10982 GCA_001014575.1 Themira minor
GAGTATTTAATAGGTAACCAGAGCCGCGGGCACTTTGTTGTTGTTGTTGCTCTCTAATTCATCATCTTTTGACAGGAACAAGTGCCTGTGCGTGTGCTTTAAGCTCAAGTTTTGACTCGTTGACGGGGGGCGCGATTGCCGGTGCCATTAGTGATTCAATTGGCACAATTTTCGGCAAGCCGCCCGATTTCATAGCCTTTGGCATAACGCTGATCATGACCTGCGTCCTGGCCATGGGGGCCAGCAAGTCGGTGATCTTCAACCACTCGCTGAACGCCATCAACTTGGCCTCGTGGGTGTTCGTGATGGCGGCCGGCATGTTCTACGTGGACACCGACACATGGACGCAGCATCAAGGCTTCCTCCCATACGGCTGGAGTGGGGTAAGTAGCGCAACGCATGAGCTCAGTTACTTGTTTCTAATGGCCGCTGTTTTGACTTACTCGCGTCGGTGTGAAGGTGTTCTCGGGGGCCGCCACGTGTTTCTATGCATTTATCGGTTTTGATATCATAGCGACGACGGGGGAGGAGGCCCACAATCCGCAGAAGAGCATCCCCAAGGCGATTGTCGGCTCGCTGGTGGTGGTGCTGATCGCCTACGTGAGTGTCAGTCTGGTGCTGACCCTAGTCGGTGAGTTGAGTCCCTACCCAGTTTGATTGGCCCTTCACTAATTCGCCACGCAGTTCCGTACGACCACATCAATCCGGGGGCGGCGCTGCTGCAAATGTGGTCCTATGTGGGGGCGCCCAAGTGCCGAGCCATCGTGGCGGTGGGCGCCACGGCCGGCCTCTCGGTGGCCATGTTCGGTTCGATGTTCCCGATGCCGCGCGTCATATACGCCATGGCCCAGGACGGCCTCATTTTCAAGTAAGCCCCGTGCCCACTTCTTGTGTAACGCCCCACAAACGGTCACACTTTGCAGGCAATTGGCCCAGCTGTGGCAACGCACTAATGTACCTGGCATCGCGACCATCGGCAGTGGCATTGCCGCAGCCCTGGTCGCCCTCACCATCCGCCTGGAGATCCTCGTCGAGATGATGTCGATCGGCACGCTGCTCGCCTACACGCTCGTCTCCACGTGTGTGCTCGTGTTGCGCTACCAGCCGCACAGCACGTCGCTGGTGGAATTGCTGCCCGCCCAGTTGCGCACCCCAGTGGCGCCGGGCACCGCCTCCGACCCGAACGCCACCACCGCCGAGGTACTGCAGACGAGCAACAAGACCACCGTGAAGCGGGTGACACGCGGCATGTCCGACTCGGACGACTCGTTCATCGACGAGAGCCCCGAGGGCTATCTGGGGCGGGACGACCAGTTCCTGGTGTCCGCCGACCGGTCGGAGAACAAGTTCTACGGCACGGTGCACGGGGCGCCGACGGGCCCCACCGGCCAGGCGAACGCCTTCGACACGATGGGCCTGAACTTTGTGTCGCGCAAGATACACGAGTACTCGTACCTCTGTCCGGGCTTCTTTCCGTGGATCAACACGGGTCAGGCGACCACAGAAAGCGGTGAGCTGCACGGAACGATCATTCCTCGAGTACCACTTTTACACTTTCCCCCTCGCAATAGGCATGTACGTCACGAAACTGGTGGGCATCATGTTCGGGCTGATCTTTCTGTTGGATCTGTTTGCGGCCATTGGCTGGTCCGGTGGCCTAGCGGCGTTCATCTATTTCGTTCTCTTCATCGGCATATTTGTGATACTACTAATCATCTCAAGGCAACCACAAAATAGGTGAAATCTCCCTCAACTTCACCACGGCGAACAGATTTTCATTTTTCCACGATTTTCAGATATGCTCTGGCATTCCTTACACCGGGACTTCCATTTATACCGGCCATCGCCATTACAGTTAATATATATCTAATATTCAAATTGAGCATACTGACGCTGGTGCGTTTCACCATTTGGATGTCCTTGGGCTTCGTCATGTACTTCTACTACGGCATCACGCACAGCACATTGGAGCAGACGGTCGACGAAATTGAGTTGCACGTGGACAAGGACTACGCCAGCAGCAATGTAAGTGGGAAAGGATAAAGGACATTCAAGGATATTTACAACAACAATCCTTTTCTTGCACAGCAGAGCCAAGTCACCGAGGAAAAGGCCGTGTGGGATCAGCCATCGTATATGAATCAAAGCCACGAGCCGGTCTGGGCAGCCAAGCAGCCTTCAAGTGAGTTTTCCCCTAAAAGTTAGGAAAGTTCTAAACTAGTTTTGAAATGTCCTCCTTATCGTACTCACCTTCACAGAGAGCCNTTTTAAAATTCGTTTTGAAATGACCTCCTTATCGTACTCACCTTCACAGAGAGCCGCTCCAGCTTCTCAAAGCCCTCGGGGCACTCCAAAAGCGCCAACACAAGGCACTCGGGCGGCTCCTCCTCGGCGGCAGGCAAAACGAATTCCTCGTCGAAATCAACGGCCAGGGGTGCACCTCCCCCACCGTCGAAACCGAGCAACGCACCGCCACAAAGCCAAACCGCCAACGGCAGTCAAACTGGGCAGTTCAGCATGTTCATCGACGAGACACAGTTCCCCAAGTGGGACGATTAAGCCTGGAAAAGACACACAACAGTTGAATTTAAAATATGTGAAAATTTCAAAAAACATAACTAACTAAAAAGGGATTACACTTGGAAGGGTAAATCACTGAGAGCCGCACTATAAAACCTGACACACACACACACACACTGAAACAAAGATGATATTATATAATTAGGTAACTAAATGAGCAATGCTTATGGTGGAAAGGAATTAGTGTACATATAAAGGAAATTGAAAACCCAAAGCTAAGAGGAAAACTAAAGGACAAATGATATACTTATACAAAACATATATTATATATATTTAAAAGAAATTAATAATTATTGAACAAGAATTTGTATGGGTTATTATTGCAAATGCTAGTTATATTTACATAAAAGAAAAGAGAAATTTGAAATTTTCATTAACCATGCAAAACGATGTTGAACTATTAAAAACCAAACCAAAATTTACAATTGTACTACTTGTATTATACACGTATTTATTATGTATATACAAACGATATTATTAATACGCAAAGAGAGAGCCGATGTTAGGAATTGTTTTTGTTTTTCGAATTCCAATTCGAATTGATGCTGAACGATATTTCCCTAGTACGAAACATAAAGCCTCACCAATGCAAAGGATGTTCCAGCTAGAGTCCTGTTCCTTTCCCATTGAAACGGTTGAAGAATGATCTGAAAGAGGAAAAATCCAATGCATTAGTAGGGCTTTTTGTATTCTTCCTTAACATTATAACAATTTTTATTTTTGCCCCCCACCCCTTTGCTATCAGCCCTCAATAATGGAAAAAGTATTACAAATTATTGAAAATACCCAAAAAACATATATATATAACAAAAAAACTAAACATTTATGCATTTTCTAAAATGTTCATGGTAATTTGTTGTAATTTTTTTATTATTCTACTTATTATGATTATTCCTACTATTGAACTTAACACAAAAGCAAAAACAAAAAAAAAATATTTTTTAAACTTTCTAAAGGATTTTATAAACCATGTTATACATTGTCAAAATACATGAAACAAAATTTATGATTAATCAAATTTACTAGCAAGAAATAACATACCAAAGAATAGCCAAGATGGACAAAAAAGAAATTGTTTGACCCTGGACAGATACCTCCTTTTTATTAGATCAAATTTACTTATGCCATTTAGTATGTGTACCATATAAGGGACGCGTATCGAATGAAATGTTAAAGTTATGATTAATGAAATAATGTATTAAGAATTGTTGAAATTTTTCAGAATTACTCAAATTTTCAGTTATGATTTTCAATTCGGTTTACAAGCAACAAACAAACTCATCAAAACACTACAGAAACAACAACAACACTATAGCAGTACGGCTTACTGTTAGTCGTTCTATTCGTTTTTGTTTTGTTCTTTTCTTTTTCACTGCGTTTATTTGCATAGGTCAATGTAAAAATATGTATGAAAAATTATAAAGAACAGACAAAACAGCAACAACAACAACATATCTTCGGCATACGTAAATGTATGACTCACCTGAATGTATAAACACACTATTTATTGTATAGTTATTATTACAAACTTAAAGACACAGCCCACTCGTTAAACTACTAAATAATAACACAAACATATACACATACCAGTACAACTGTTGATCTTCCACAAGAACACACAACAACTACAAGCTGCAATAAGAGAACGCACTTAACTACTCTGGGAGTTGCAAAATGGAAAATGCGAAATGGAAACACATTGGCCCCACCTGTATGATTATCCACACACAAATACCTTTTCAATAATGTATTGATTATGTTTAATTGAAACTATAAAAGACTTTTTACACTTTATACACACAACACACGAACCGGCACACGAGAATCACGTGTTTCTCCAAAAATATTTTGCGAACACTTTCCCGTTTATTTGCAAGCGCAAGCTTTAACCCACCAACGCCAACTGACAATTGATCACCACCCCTCTTGTATTTATACTTCTTGTGCAGCTAAATTCACCAACTCACCTTGAATGCAATTTTCACGAGGTGAACAGGTGAGTTGGCCCACACACACCATAGTGCTATTGTGGTGTGGGGAAAACTCTAAAAATTTACAAAAACAAGTATTTTTGGTGAAATTTTTTAAAAGAAACCGATTTGATTTAAATACTTTTAATTAATGAATTGATTTTCCTGCNTTTTACAAAAACAAGTATTTTTGGTGAACTTTTTTGAAAGAAACCGATTTGATTTTAATACTTTTAATTAATGAATTGATTTTCCTGCTGAAAATAATCTAAGTTTCTTATTTATTTATTTAATGAGACTGAATTACTATTGTTAGTATTCTTTTTAATTTAAAATAAAAAAAACGTTCGAAAATGGTGTAAAACTAACAAAAAAAAAACTGGTAAAAAGGAAATTTCTGAATTATCTTAACTTGTCGTTTTAAATTAGTATTTGTGTTTTTCTTCTCTACAATTTTATTAATTTTTCTAAAAACTTTTCCTACAACAAAATTTTAAATAACAAAATATATATAAATATATACAAGGAAAGCCCTCATTCGAAGATATGATATGAAAAACTATAAACAAAAATATGTACAACTTTAATACAACCATAAATCATTGTTATTCTTCAATATTCTTCTCTTCATTTATTTTATGTGAAAAATAAAATCAAATAAAACCATTTGTTTGTTAAAACATTAAAAAGCTAGTCTGATTTAATTTTTGAGGGTTATTCAAATATGTAAGAACCGAATGGAAATACGTTATATTGCTGAAAAGTGATATGACAACCGACCGCTTATCAAATGAGTTGAATATGAATAAAATAGAGTTGCCGTATGCTAATGAGTACGTTTCATATATATAAGCCAATATTTTTTAACCACACCAATTGAAAATATTGAATAGTTTACCTGCTCACTTCAATATTAGTGTTGTATTTTCAATCTCGTGGTGAATTCATTGGGCTGTGGTGTGTAAACTTATCGCCGATGACATTTGTGAGAGACATATAGAGAAAAGAGAAGAAAATTTGAAGAAATTGTAGAAAATTTTAAAAACATATTTTAAATTTAAGCTATAAACACAGGTAATTATTTAAATTCATACAAAAACACTGTAGGAGTGTTGTATGAGAATATTAAGGTTTGTTCATTGCATTTGCCGAGGAAGAAATGCTGTTGAAAAAATGTTGATGTGTAACTTGTGAAAAAGTGGAATGGGAAAGAGCGAGAAATACGCCTATCGATAAAAAGGCAAATCCCAAACCGTACCACCCACAGGAAGTAATTGTTTAATTTAACGAGCAAAAATCTTTGATTGCAGTTCGTATCAATTCCACAATGACCGATTCGAAATACTTCACGACCACCAAGAAGGGTGAAATCTTCGAGTTGAAATCGGAGCTGAACAATGACAAGAAGGAGAAGAAGAAGGAGGCCGTCAAGAAGGTCATCGCCAGCATGACCGTGGGCAAGGATGTGTCCGCCCTGTTCCCCGATGTCGTCAATTGCATGCAAACCGACAATCTGGAACTGAAGAAGCTGGTCTATTTGTATTTAATGAACTACGCCAAGTCGCAACCCGACATGGCAATCATGGCGGTCAACACTTTTGTGAAGGTAGGTGCTGCTTTGCTTCCCCCCCATCACACCCACTTACCTACCTTACAATACATCGCGTCAGGACTGTGAAGACTCCAATCCGCTGATTCGAGCATTGGCCGTACGCACCATGGGTTGCATTCGTGTGGACAAGATCACCGAGTATTTGTGCGAGCCATTGCGCAAGTGTCTGAAGGATGAGGATCCGTATGTGCGTAAGACGGCAGCCGTGTGCGTGGCCAAGCTGTACGACATCTCGTCGTCGATGGTGGAGGACCAAGGCTTCCTGGACCAACTGAAGGACCTGCTGTCCGACTCCAATCCGATGGTGGTGGCAAATGCCGTCGCCGCGCTCAGCGAAATCAACGAGGCCAGCCAGTCGGGCCAGCCGCTGGTCGAGATGAACTCGGTGACCATCAACAAGCTGCTCACCGCCCTGAACGAGTGCACCGAGTGGGGCCAGGTGTTCATTCTCGACTCGCTGGCCAACTACAGTCCCAAGGATGAGCGTGAGGCCCAATCGATATGCGAGCGCATCACACCGCGCTTGGCTCACGCCAACGCCGCTGTGGTGCTGAGTGCCGTCAAGGTGCTGATGAAGCTGCTGGAGATGCTGTCCAGCGACAGTGACTTCTGTGCCACGCTCACCAAGAAGTTGGCGCCGCCACTGGTGACGCTGCTGTCGTCGGAACCGGAGGTCCAGTACGTGGCCTTGCGCAACATCAACTTGATCGTGCAGAAACGCCCGGACATCCTCAAGCACGAGATGAAGGTGTTCTTTGTCAAGTACAACGACCCGATCTATGTGAAACTGGAGAAACTGGACATCATGATCCGCCTGGCCAACCAGAGCAATATCGCCCAAGTGCTGAGCGAGCTGAAGGAGTACGCCACCGAGGTGGATGTGGACTTCGTGCGCAAGGCGGTCAGGGCGATTGGTCGATGTGCCATCAAGGTGAGATCGAGTGCCTTCTTCACCTCAAAGGCAGTTTCTTTCGTTTGAGTGACATTTTCAATGCTTTCTTTTCTAATAGGTGGAGCCCTCGGCTGAGCGTTGTGTGTCGACTCTGCTCGATCTGATCCAGACCAAGGTGAACTATGTGGTGCAAGAGGCCATCGTTGTCATCAAGGACATTTTCCGCAAGTACCCCAACAAGTACGAGAGCATCATCAGCACCCTGTGCGAGAACCTGGACACCTTGGACGAACCCGAGGCCCGAGCCTCGATGGTCTGGATCATCGGTGAGTATGCCGAGCGCATCGACAATGCCGACGAGCTGTTGGACAGCTTCCTGGAGGGCTTCCAGGACGAGAACGCCCAGGTGCAACTGCAGCTGCTCACCGCCGTGGTGAAGCTGTTCCTGAAGCGTCCCTCGGACACCCAGGAGTTGGTGCAGCACGTGCTCTCCCTGGCCACCCAGGACTCCGACAACCCCGATCTGCGCGATCGCGGCTTCATCTACTGGCGCCTGTTGTCCACCGACCCGGCCGCGGCCAAGGAGGTCGTTCTGGCCGACAAGCCGCTGATCTCCGAGGAGACCGACCTCCTCGAGCCGACGCTGCTCGACGAACTCATCTGCCACATCAGCTCGTTGGCCAGTGTGTACCACAAGCCACCGACAGCGTTCGTGGAGGGCCGTGGGGCCGGTGTACGCAAGTCGTTGCCGAACAGGGCGGCCAATGCGGCGAGCGGGGACGCCGGCGAGGTGAGTGGTGGAGGCGAGGCCACGGTCATACCCAACCAAGAGTCGTTGATCGGCGACTTGCTGTCCATGGACATCAACACCCCGGCCGCACCGGCCGCCGGCCCGACCACAAGCAATGTCGATCTGCTCGGCGGGGGCTTGGACATACTGGTAAGATTTGCCAATTGAGTTATATTTACTGAATTTAAACGAAAATTCCATACCAGCTTGGCGGCGGACCCGCAGACNAAACTTAAACGAAATTTCCATACCAGCTTGGCGGCGGACCCGCAGACCCGGTGGTGGGTGGTGGAGCCTCTAGTCTGCTCGGCGACATTTTCGGGCTGGGCGGAGCGTCGCTGAATGTGGGCGTGCAGATACCGAAGATCGTGTGGCTGCCCGCCGAGAAGGGCAAGGGCCTGGAGATCCAGGGCACCTTCAGCCGGCGCAACGGCGAAATCTCCATGGACATGACGCTGACCAACAAGGCCATGCAGCCGATGAGCGGCTTCGCCATCCAGCTGAACAAGAACAGCTTCGGCCTGATGCCGGCGGCCCCCTTGCAGGTGGCCCCCCTGCCGCCGAACCAGAGCTGCGAGGTGAGCCTGTCGGTGGGCACCACGGGCCCCGTGCAACGCATGGAGCCGCTGAACAACCTGCAGGTGGCCGTGAAGAACAACATCGACATCTTCTACTTTGCCTGCTTGGTGCACGGCAACGTGCTGTTCGCCGAGGACGGGCAGCTGGACAAGCGCGTGTTCCTCAACACGTGGAAGGAGATTCCCGCCGCCAACGAGCTGCAGTACAGCCTGAGCGGCGTGATCGGCACCACCGACGGCATCGCCTCCAAAATGACCACCAACAATGTGTTCACCATCGCGAAGCGCAACGTCGAGGGCCAGGACATGCTGTACCAGTCCCTCAAGCTGACCAACAACATCTGGGTGCTGTTGGAGCTGAAGCTGCAGCCGGGCAACCCGGACGCCACGCTGAGTCTAAAGTCGCGTTCGGTGGAGGTGGCCCAAATGATATTCGCCGCCTACGAGGCCATCATCAGGTCCCCCTAAGCAGGTGGCCGCATGACAACAAGACTCACTCGAATGTGGAGGCATGGCGCAAATTTGAAAAAACCGAAAAAAATGTGTATTATTTGGTATTTNAGGTGGCCGCATGACAACAAGACTCACTCGAATGTGGAGGCATGGCGCAAATTTGAAAAAACCGAAAAAAATGTGTATTATTTGGTATTTGTTAGAAACGAAATCTATTCAAAAATGCAATGAATATCCAAGGTATTCGCTTATTAATCGTTTATGTGTACGTAAGAAAATTGTAGAACATTCCTCTATCTCAGATTGTCCCCGCTCTGAAAACACTCAAATCCACAAAGTTCGAAATGTTATCGGTGTGGCAGTGTCACACACACACTCACCTATGATATCCCCTAGAATTTAATTATGTATCAACAAGTTATAAAACGTTAATAAAATTACTATTATATATCAATTCATGTTTTGTTTTCCTAGCGGTCGAGTCAGCGGCTTTTCTGCTGATTAAAACCTGCGCGAAACCGAATGAGATGATTCATTCGGTATTGCCGGAACTTGTTGCACATGAATGAGTGTGGTGTTTTAGTGATGTCTATGACTCATCATCACATTGGGGGGAAACCACNACACATGAATGAGTGCGGTGATGTGTATGACTCATCATCACATTGGGGGGAAACCACAAGCTTTTTCTTGTACTTATAATACAAATTGTTTTTTATATTTTTGTAAATAGTAATAAAACTTAGAGCGTATATTAAAATTGTTCTTGTTTTGTCATGTAGGTTTGAGTTCTGTGGTTTTTCTTTTGTTTTACAAAATCTGTAGTAAGGCCATTTGTTTGCGTATTTTGTAGGTATTCACGGCTAGCCGGTCATGAAGGATGCTCTTAAAAGTACATACATATGTGAATGAGCGAATGAAATTGCACAATGATGAATGGGGGACGAGTGAAGTACAAGACTTATCCTAATTGTTAAAATCAATTTGCGAAGGGGACATTTCGAAGAGCCACAATGTATGAGGAGTCTAAGTAAAGCATGCACTAAAATCGTCGTGGGTGGCGGCAAGAAGTCTTATATCCATTTTACACTTACGCTAAATACATACCTTAGCAATTATTTTAATTAATACTATTTGCGGAACTTATCGTAGTAATAGTTGTGTTTCAGATGACCTCATGCTCAATACTGCTGCTGCTGCTGATCGGTTGCGGCCAACACGTTCAAGTCGCGCGGCGTCACATAGCCCCCNATCGGTTGCGGCCAAGACGTTCAAGTCGCGCGGCGTCACATAGCCCCCCAGTGGGCGGGCCACCGTTTTGGTCGTCGCGAAATTCGAGGGGGTCACGTAGTTCGAGGCTTCGTTGCGGGGGGCGGTGGGCGTGGCCAGTAGGGCCGTCTCAGCGTTCGCAATGGTTGGGGCGGGCGGCACCACAGTGAACTTGTGCAAGTCCTCCAGGGTCATGTAACCACTGGATGGTGCCGATTGGTGGAGTGGAGGAGCCTGCCGGGCCGCCGCCATGTTGAAGTGCAAGTCGTGTAGATCCGAGGCCTGGACATAGGGGCTACTGTGCGCGGGCATGGCAGGGGGCGCGGCCAAGTCGGTGGCTCGTACATAACCATTGGAGGCGGGCATTACAGAGGTGCCGGCGTGTTGTTGCGGCCAGCTGCCGAATGAAGTGGGATTGACATAGCCGTTCGCCTTGATGTCTGCCTTGGGCGCGAACGTTGAAGAGTCCACATACGCACTACTCGGCTGCACCAACAGCATTTGATCCATTTCCAAACTGCTCTCCGGCTCGTCCTCTTCCGGCTCATCGCTTAGCACGGAGCGCGCGGAGCTCTCCGATTGGGAGCGCAGGTAGCGGCGACCGAAGTTGCCGCCCGTTTCGTTGCCACTGTCCAAGGTGGTCTGGGCCGTTCTCACACTGCTGCCACAGTCCAGGCTGCAGTCGATCGAGTCGTCGCGCTTGAACAACCGCGAGTCGGCGCGCATGTACGATGACGAGTCGTTCGCGTCGCTCGACGTTGAGCACTGCGGCAACAAGTGGAGCTTCTCGTTGTGGCCGATGAATTCGCTGCCACCGCACGATGGCCGGGAGGGGGGC
>JXPZ01004984.1:0-15722 GCA_001014575.1 Themira minor
TACCTACACATACACCCTGCCGAGCTTTTCAGTCTTGTCAATGTGTCTCCTCTCAAAGACCTACCACGATAACTTTCACCACGAGAGGGAATACGCTTTTCACCTCTACCACTGTGAACGGCTTTTCCCCACACTTTATGATCGAACCAAAAAAGCATTTAAGCTACATCCTGGACACACACCCAATCACCTGCACAGACAAAATATAAATACCTCAGCTGGTGGTTTGAGCATGTACTACACTAGTAAAGAGGGAAACGTAATTTGCTCCTGTTGTAGCCGCCAGAGGGCGGCACCTATCGCCGTACGGCATGTTCAGTTGTGACAATATTTCACCAACTCTTTTTATATTTACGCCGAACAAATTCCTCATTACCGCGAACACATGAACATGACATTCTAATTATGAACAAAAACAACTAACAATTACTGGTGCCGACCGCAAAAGAGTTCGAAAATTGTTCGACCACAAAAGTTTTTCCAACTATTTTCACAACTCTCCCCCTGCACACATCGTGGCAACCAAATGTGGCATCGCCGACACATTAACATGCACCAAAGTGTCAACGAGCGGCGCTATCGACGATGACCCCACGCCAAAGTGTCCACGCCGATTACATTTATGAAAATCACATTTGAGCGCCAGTTAATGGCGTGCCGGGCAGGGGTGGAGGCGTAGGGGGAGGCGTGCCTTGCATCCAGCGCTTTTCCAATCCATTAGTTAATTGCTGCACTGCGATGCGGTTTGAAGCCCATGGGTGTGAATATGATGAAGTCCCCCGGCCCCCTTGCGGTGTTCATTCTAATTAGATTTTCGTTCGAGAAAGAGAATTGCAAATTTTCGAGCGGACTCCCCTTCGAATGCCTGCGAATTACCTTTAAAGTGCACCGAATTTCTTTGGCGTTCCATTACGTGCGAATGAGCTTTAAACGAACGCGCTCAGCACGCGGCCAGTCACCGCAGCGTGATTGAATGGAATTTCAATTGCATTTACCAATTTCCCAGTGAGCGATGTACTCGTTTTGCCACAATATTTCAAGTGGTCCATCGCGGTTGCCCCTCCCCCACAAATGCTTCAACAATAAAACGGCATTGGCAAAAAGTGTGTTCGGAAGGAGCAGCAGAGCTTACGCCGATACACACGTCCCTTGGATATCGGCCAAAATGTCAATTTAAAGCTCGGGCTTTGTGTTTGCAACTTCTTCATATTGAGTGCGCCGGCGGGGTTGTTATTGCACTTGATGCCATTTTTTATTGTCTATCATGTACAATTTTTATTTGCCACTCGTTTATTTTCGACTGGAGGGATTTCCACTGGCATCAACTATGAAAATGCCGGCAAGCGAGAAGGAATGGGACGTTTTACGTTGCAATAAAGTGACTTAGAAATTTGAGCATTACTTAACAATTTTTCGAACATATCTATGAAATTACTTCGAAAAAACTTCGAAAATTTTCGAACTTGATTTCGAAAACTTCGAATTTTTTCGAACATACTTTCGAAATTGCTTCCAATGTTTTCGAACATATATTATATATATTCGAAAATTATATATACATTCANCATATATTATATATATTCGAAAATTATATATACATTCAGAAAATTCGAAATTCGAACATATTTTTCAATAATACTTTGGAAAATTTTTCGAAATCACGTTGAAATCATTCCTAGTCTCAAACATTACACATTTCCATGTAAAATTTGTAAAGTTAAATCTTCAAGCGATCCCCCCTCCAGAACGCACTGCAATTCTCCCGGGCGAACACACTTTCAAATCCCCTTTGCCAGCGATTCACCCGTATCGCAAATCCCCAGCGAAAAGCCCTCAAAGCTCTGGCCGGCCGTCAGACGGGCATTCAATCCAATCAATTCCTTTAAAAGCCTATTTGCCTCATCTAACTACTTTGCACTCCTTTTTGCCGCAAATGTGTGTGTGTGTGTTTTTTTTGTTGCCGATGTCTTACGAGTCCCCATTTCCGTGGCGGGACGTGGCTGAACTGAACTATCAGTCAGGTTCGTTTAGTGTCGGTTATGCCAGTTGGCTGCGTGTGTGTGTGTGTGTGAGACGGATGTCAATTGAAATGGGGATCAAGTTGAAAATGTTCGGCATTGACTGTTGGCTGGCAGTAAAGTCTTCATTAAGTTGTTGGGACACGTACGTGGCGCTGGTGTGAACGCAAAGCCCGCCAGCGACGACGAGGCGGCCGAATCGCTGGGCGGACAAGCAATTGCAATTACCCGAATTGTTGCCGATTTTGGGCGGCATCTATGCAGCCACCATGCACCAGCGCACAAACATTGGGAGCCGCGGGCGGTGTTCGATGTGTCGGCCGAAATGGCTCGACTCGAGTCGACATTTTCCTGCACACCATTTCCTATGACCACTGATTGCGTGTCTCTTCGGTGTTCTGACATGATTTTCTGAGTTTTTTTTCGCCTAACCCTGTTTTAAAGGACACTCGGAGGTTCGATGGAGGGGCCTCAATTAGCTACTTTTCACTTTGAATGCACGACAANAACTTGATGCTTCTTCGAAATTGTCTTCGAAATGTTTGAAATTGTCTTCGAAATGTTCGAAATTGTTTTCGAAGTTTTCGAAATTGTCTTTGAAATGTTCGAAATTGTCTTCGAATTGTTCGAAATTGTTGTCGAATTGTTCGAAATTGTCGTCGAATNGTTCAAAATGTTCGAAATTGTCTTCGAAATGTTCGAAATTGTCGTCGAACTGTTCGAAATTGTCTTCGAAATGTTCGAAATTGTCTTCGAATTGTTCGAAATTGTCTTCGAATTGTTCGAAATTGTCGTCGAATTGTTCGAAATTGTCGTCGAATTGTTCGAAATTGTTTTCGAAGTTTTCGAAATTGTCTTCGAAATGTTCGAAATTGTCTTCGAAATGTTCGAAATTGTCGTCGAATTGTTCGAAATTGTCTTCGAATTGTTCGAAATTGTCGTCAAAATGCTTTGTTTTCTTCGAAATCATCTTCGAAACATTTTGCTTTTTCGAAACCTTCTTCGAAACATCTTCGAACGCCTTTCCGCGACAACCACCATTCAACTTTTGATTTCTTTAAACTTTCCCAAATGCTTCTCAATCTCTTCGAAATGCACTTAAAAACTGTTCCACCCGAATTTCCCAACAAATCCCCGGCTCTTTGTCGCACTCCATTTGGGTGGTGCACTTTTGCTCAGCGCTTAAAGCGGNCGAAATGGTGGTGCACTTTTGCTCAGCGCTTAAAGCGGGGCCGCCATCAAATTTCAGTTCATGTCGTTTTTATATTTTCGTCACAGTGGCACTGTGGGCGGCGGCGGGTAGGCGTTTCCGGTATTTCGGCTCCATTAGCCTGGCGTATGTGATTTGCCACCCAAGCCCCGCCCCCCCCCTGCTGCAACGTTCTAAGCTCGTCCAATACACTCTGCTCGGGCAGAGCTTAGCCCCCAGGACTGTCGTCCTTTCGGTTTCTTACACGCTCGTCGTCGTGCCCGGCGCAGACCCTCTCCTTTGTGGCCGCCTGCGTCGCTACTCGACACGGCCCTGTCTTTTTATCAGCATCTCGCTGGCGGCCGTAACTTTTATGGCTGCTCTACGCCGAGTGGCACGGGGGCCGCCACAAAAGTTGCCAACTGCAGCGGACGCCCCGTTTCCACAAATAAAAACGAGCGTGTTGTGTGTGTTTTTTTTGCCTGGCAAGTCGACGGAGCGAGCTTATCACCGTGNCACAAATAAAAACGAGCGTGTGGTGTGTGTTTTTTTTTGCCTGGCAAGTCGACGGAGCGAGCTTATCACCGTGGCGCCCACGAATTGCTGCCACTTCTTGTGGGCGCGCTCACCTTCTAATGCGGAAATTACCACGGAGAGCGTCTGTCTGAGACACGCCGCCGTCTCGTCGCCGGCGCCATTGCGGCCAACGCCAAACGGTCGGACACCTTTGCGACCGACTAAGGCGAATCCCCTACACGATTTCAATTGCTGCAATTTCAGATGCTCCCCATGCTGTTTATGCGAACAACGTTTGGGGAAAATTCAATTTCTGTGGCTTCTGCAATTGCCAGTTAAATGATTTCTCCCACAAGAAGACACCTCAAGTGGGTGGGGCTGTGGTTGGGCCGAGGTTTTGTCTTCGGTGTGCCCGTCGGGCGGTCGGTCGTCGGCAAGCTCATGTGAAGTGCCCTTGAAGGATGTGTGGTGAGGCCCCCGGCGTGCCGAGGTGTGTGTTGTCGTATCCTCTCGAAGGGGCTCTTGTCGAGTGCTCCTTCTGGCGGTGCTCTCCCCCACGCCGCCCGGTATTCCATTTCCTTTGGTACCCGTTGAAGTGCCAAAGATTCATTAGTGGCCATTTTCGGAAATTGCGCCCACTTCTTTTACTCCATTCCTAATGCGAAAATCCCCTGTTGCGTATTCTTCTAGTGAAGCGTCGGACGCGTTGAAGCGAAAGAATTCTCGTGTCATGTGTTATGTAACACACACGGCTCCCCCAACGTCCGGGGGGGGCGTTGCCATGCCTCAAATCAGACCAGGCGAGCGCTCCGGCCGTGCCACATGAATTGTCGCTGCGACCCCAGCGCCCGGCCATAAATCGTATTTGCATTCGAACGTGAAGCTGGCGCTCCCTCAAACCGCCGGAGAGNAGACCAGGCAAGCGCTCCGGCCGTGCCACATGAATTGTCACTGCGACCCCAGCGCCCGGCCATAAATCGTATTTGCATTCGAACGTGAAGCTGGCGCTCCCTCAAACCGCCGGAGAGGCGCGTCCGGAGGCTGCTCTCTGACCCTTGCGGCGGGTGCGACTGTGCGTCCCGAGATAACGGCCCTTCATAAATCCATTTAACTGTAAATGATGATGATGCCTGGAAATCTCCCGCTGAATGATGGACGCCCTTTGTGATCACATCGGGGAAGCCGCTGTGTAATGTGCGGCGGATGGGGGGGTCCCCTTTGTTCTCAATCGTCGCTGTACTGCCATTGTGGGCAATTNCCCCCTTTGTTCGCAATCGTCGCTGTACTGCCATTGTGGGCAATTACAATGCTCCCAAGACAAAAAAAAACAAGGGACCAAAAGGACTCCTTCGTTTCGGGACTTCCGTTGGAACACCAACAAAATGAAATTTANCCAACGGACTCCTTCCTTTCGAGGCTTCCGTTGGAACACCAACAAAATGAAATTTAATCTGCGCTCGAGCGTTGATTGAATTTCACATTTTGAACTTTGCATCTGCGAGATGCCGTGGCGTTGTCCTTAAACCCTTACCCCATTCGATTTTCGACACTCGCCAAATAATAACTTTTTATCACAACGACGTTTGTGAATCGAGTGGAAAGGGGGTCCCCATCGAGTGCGAGTGTTGTCTTTGGCGTACAAAGGTTAAAGGACCGAACTCAATTTGTAATTGATCCCTCCCGAGGGTTACTCAAGTCTCGAAGCTTAGGTGTAAGTACTTTCTAAAAGACGCTTTTTGTATGAACTTTTCATACTAGCTTAAAGTAGTTGTATAAAACNACTACTATACTAGCTTAAAGTAGTTGTATAAAACTGTTAAAGAACTCTTCACCGGTCCCCTTACCAATCGTAAGCGACTCTTATGTAACTCTTATACGGTACTTTAACGCCATACGGCATCACTATAACTCGTTTCAGTGCCTTATAGACCTCCCATACTACTCTTATACGACTCTTATACAACTCTTATACAACTCCTATACAACTCTTATACCGCTTATACGCCTCTTATACTACTTCTTCGACCATCCTTCATCCGACCCAATTTTCCGTCCTATATTTCCGTATTCGACGGTCTCTACCATTTCATCGTACACTTCTCCTACTCATTTGGTCTCTACTTTGTCGGAATCTCTGTTCGTTTCTTGCTTGCGACATCTCATTCATCNGTCTCTACCATTTCATCGTACACGTCTCCTACTCATTTGGTCTCTACTTTGTCAGCATCTCGGTTCGTTTCTTGCTTGCGACATCTCATTCATCTAATTGCAATTGGGCCTTTCGATGAAATTATGGTAATTCTTAATTGAAATGCACAAAGCAGTAATTAAATTTTGACACAATCTCATGCGTTGCCGTTGTGGGGCCTCTCACACTTCTACTTCCTCTTCCACCCCGCACCAAGGACACACAACTTGCCTCCACGGCGACGACGGCGTCGGTGATAAAATGTTTCGGCCATTAGCATTAATCATTGGAAAATTAATTACACATTATGGTCTCGATGATGATTATGATAAGCGCCGAGTATCCGCATGATAAGTGTGATGAATTCCATCGAGTGGCCGAGGGGGAGCATATTTCCATGTTTTTCATGCATTTTTTAATATGATTTTTATTTGATTTGCACTTATCTTTTTGCGAGTGTGTGTGTGTGTATGTGTGTGTGGATCGTAAATCATTTTATGAATTCATTAAATTAAAATATTTGTTGGTTTTTAATTATTTAGTCGTTATACTTTTTGTTGTTGTCATGGGCCGCACTTGAAACGTTTGTATGTGAAATTGATCAATTTTTTGCAAACACAAACACCACCAAGCTGATCTTCATGTGGACTGGGTTGTTACGCCAGAGAGCATTAGGGCTCGCTCGCACACACACACATGCAAACAAACAAGCGTTGCAAAAAAACGGCGAAAACGAGCTCTCGCAGTCGCTCTCTTCGGGGATGAGTCGCAGCGGCTGTAAGACCGAATTCACCATGTGTGTTCGTCTGCGACCGTCAAGCAGGGGAGTGAGACACACAAACGAAGAACGACGAGGCAAAGAAGAAGAGACAGCGTCGTTGTTATTGTATTTATCACAAGCAACAAAAAATCCCTCTCGTTTTGCACATTGTATGTTTTGTGGTTGTTTTTCTGGTGTTTGTGTTTGCTCTCCTGGCGGTGCGTGTTGTGCCTAAAATGTGTTGTTTTACTTCATAAACATTTCCATGCTATTAGCGATTTGCACCCCAAACACTTTCATATGAGAGATTTGCATGTTAGCCGAACAACAACAACAACAACGATACCGAGAACAAATAACTCAATCAACAGAGGGGCCCCGTGTCTTCGCAACGAAGAAAAAAACAAAACTCATCTTTTCCTCAGCATGGCTGGTGTTTACCGAACGCATTGCGCTCTCCCCATTGAAGCTTGCGCTCTCACGACCATCAGTTTACACGACACCGACAAATCAAAGTCCCTCTCAGCACAAGACCAGCTGAGAGAGCATGCCGAACACCATACCAGCATGGCAATTGACAATGAGTGTGACAACAACAAGCAAAAGAGTACGACACTAGCAAAGGCAGTGGCGTATGTGTGCGAGCGTCAGAGCGAACGCAAAAGAGAGATTACGATGAATGCGGGTACACAAAGGCAACGCGCGAATAACAACAAATGTTATACCAGGCAGCCAGCTAGCGAGCCATCGCTCGCTCGCTCTCCACCATGCGAATGCACGTTGTTGCGAGCAGTCGTAGTTTTGTCGCCGTACAGTTCGAATCGGTTGTCGGAAGAAAGCGTATACCACTCGTTTATTGTTTTCTTCAGCTGGAATTTCAGTTCCTTTTCATTTTCATTTCAAGAATTAACAGCCGAATTGTGCACAGCGAAAACCAAAAACAAAACAAAACCCTCCAAAATATAAATTAGAAAAATTAATAATAATAATAACGCCAAACGACGCCAATACAAAACGCTTCAGTGGAATGAAGAAGTCATTGCAAAGCAATTGCTAAACAAGAAATCGCATAAATCACAGAGACATCAGAGAAACACGAGACAAATCTCATTCATAAATTGCAGAAATTTCGTATGGGGCCTGAATTATAAAAACAAACAAAATATCGGTAATTTCCAATGAAACGGGTTTCGACAATTCCGAACGGAGAATGTGTGCAAAAATAAAAGGAAGAAAAAAAAAAATACCAAAATCGTTAAAATTTTTTAAATCTGCCATTCAGTGTAAAATAATTGCCTCGAACATGTGTGGTGTGTTCAAAGCATTGCATTTTGGGTGCTAATTGTACATGAATGTCTAGATAATGCCGGTACCGCAACAACAACAACACCACACACAAACACAAATTCAACAAAAATATGCAATCGAGCGCACTGAACAACAACAACAACAACAAGCCCATTAAGAACCCCGCTCATCTCGGCTTCGATGCCCAAAGCCCAGACGACCATATGAAAGCCGCTCTTTGTGCTATCAGTGCAGAATGGCATGGCGAGCTCTGAGCAAATCTCACTCAAAGCTGTGAGCGGGGCTCTCTCTTTCCGTCGGTCCGCGTGCCGAAGACTGGCTTTGCATGGCCCCAGCGCAAAGCTATCACCGCAAAAACAACGACGCGGGGACTCGTTCGATTCGTCATTCGATGCCCTTCGCGCTTCCCCTGGGCTGCGCTTGGGTCGGCTGAGTGAGAGTTGTTCGCGGCGCGATAAGCGTTGTCGTCGCCGGGCACGTTCGTCTGCTGGGGTTTGTGCAAGAATTGGCAGCGCCGTGAGTTGGCTGCGCGTGTGTGTCACTATTTTACAGCGAGTAATTAAAATTCGTCGAGCCCCGAAATACATCTGATGGATGCTGTCAAACGCACAAACAATGGCCCGTACAATTAACGACGCCAAATAACAAAGCAGCGACGGCCGTCCAACACAGCAACAACGAACGGATTTGTTAAAAATAAATTCATGTCAGTCCGTTTGCGGGGCGCTCGACTGAGTCTACCCCATTGGCATTGGCGGCGTGTGTGGTGGTGGCGAACCGTCCTCAAAGAAGAATAAGAACACAACGAAGAAGAGATTTTCAGACGAAACCCCCCTCCCCGTCCGTCGCCCAGAGAGCGCGAGCTCCTTTTCGTGGCCGTACACACACACACACACACACACACACACCGGCAGCCAAAAACACCACTGCGATGCTTCGCTCGTTCGAGCATCATCCATCGACGAGAGCACTAAAGAGCGAGAGAGAACCAGCCACCAAGAAGGCAGCAAAACAAATGCAAAGCAAATTAGAAAAACATCGATGAGCCCATTTCAAACAGTCCGTGCTAAGTACTTGCTGTCTGGCTGTACGACTCCATGGCTTTGGCTCATCCTCCCCCTCGCCACTCGTCGCGCAGTGTATTTGTTGTTGTCATAACTGTTATGATTGTTGTTCTGCCGCGAGCAGGCCGCCTGGCTGTTTTCACTCTCGATTGAACGGCCATTCATGGAGTGGGCTCTCGGTCTCCTCTTGTACAACGCATTTGCATTGCACGTGGTCACCTTTGCCATTCACAAAAACTGAAAACGCATTTAATGAGCAGCTCAACAAAGAAGTAACGAAATGGGGGGCTATTGAGAATATTTCAATGAGATTATCATCTGCTTTGAAGAACGCTCAACAGAAAACCCACCAACAACAGCGCCATTTACAGTAAAAATAGAAAAAAGAGAGCCCTCCGAACGAACGAACGCATGCTTTAGTTGGGTTTCGATGTGTATTTGTTGTTGGTTTTCAAAATCAACGCAACAACTCGCTCGGGCTCTCCATACGAAGAATCACACACACAGGACAAACACACGCAAACGCACGAGCATACCAGCGTATGTTCACGAAAGAGGGCCAGCGTACGAGCGAGAGCACACGGTGTACTGAGAGTGCAATTACAAATTTTGCCTCCCCTGCTGTGATGCTGGCTTGCCGGGCTGGTGCTGTGTGCTCGCCGCTCTTCTCCCCATCACCCTATAACAGTACAAATTTACATTGTTGTTGTTGCTGGTCGTTCGCTGGCCTGCTCGCACGCACGCCGTCTTTAGCATGCCATCGTCTGTACATACGTGCGAGCATATGTACGCATCATCGCGTCCGTAGAGCCTGTTTGGAAGAGCGTTTCGCTTTCAATTTCGTTCCGTGCCGTATGCGAGTGTGTTTGTCTGTGCGCCGCCCGCCCGTTTGGCTTGGTGCTTGTCCTTTGAACCGCGCTACGATCCGCAATTCAACGTGTGAAAACATCCCTCGGCAGCAGATTTCGAAATTTTCGCCGTTTACCCCGCACGAAAACACCGAGTGTGCTCTGAAAAATACACACAAATCCGAAAGTCATCACATTCTCCGGTCGATATTGTTCAAACGTTCTACACACCGTAACAGCACCTTAAATTCAAGTAGTATTCTCTGTTCTCTTAGAAAGTAACAAATTTACTGCAATTGCAAAATCCCCAAAATAAACAGCTCAATTTTGTGAACCAGCCCAAATCGCGGACCGACCGAAAAATTCTCAGTTCTCGAAATTAAAGAAAAAAAAGTAAAAAAAAAAAACCCACAAATTGTTACCGTAAAGTTACCGCAAAAACACTTCAAAAGGAAAAAAAGGGCAAATTAACGAATTGGCCACGCCCCCCGCGTAAGCGCTCGAGACGCAACCACCAGCCAAGGCAGATCGTCAGAACGATCACGAATCGATTCCCCGACTTTTCCATCCAGCCGAGCGTCAGCCGAACAGCCGTCAAACTGTGGGGCTCCGGGGCATTTTTCCTTCCTCCGCAAGGAATGTATTATCCGGTAAGTTACCCCCCCCCCCCCACCATTTGGATGGACATAAAAGCGCGTGCTCGATTAGTTGTTTGTTGTTGTTCCGCACAGGGGCCGCCTTCGCGGTGGAGTGGTCAGTGAAGTGACGCTTTCTTTGAACAGTCGCGCAAACAAACAAACAAACAAACAAACAAGCAACTAAGTCTTCTTGGCTTGGCTGCTGCCCGGTATTTGCATGTCGACACAAATTTGTTGTTGTTGTTGTTGTCAACACAAACAACACGGTGTTTATTTGTTCGCCTGTTGTCGTGGCGCACGCGTTGTCGCCGCGGCCAGAGCCGAACATCCATTAAACAAATTTAACATTTTTTTTTTTAAATTACAATATTTTTTTTTCAATTTCCATTTCTGCGGCCTCTAATTTGAAGCCTNAATTAACAATATTTTTTTCAATTTCCATTTCTGCGTCCTCTAATTTGAAGCCTCTGAAAAAATTTCAANAAATTACGATATTTTTTTTTTCATTTTCCATTTCTGCGGCCTCTAATTTGAAGCCTCTGAAAAAATTTGAAAAATTCCATTAAAAAAACCTTAAAAAAAAAGAGACTCACCGTGGCCGAGTCTATTGTTAGTGTTGGTCTTCTCCTTCCTCGTCGTCTTCCAGCCATTACGTACAAAGTNTTGTTAGTGTTGGTCTTCTTCTTCCTCGTCGTCTTCCAGCCATTACGTACAAAGTAAATGTCATGATCAACATTGTTATGATCGAACGGCTTGGGGTGGGGCCGCACAAAAAATCGGAAAAAAAATGAAAACCACTTGTAAATTGACGAAAACGAAATTCCAGCAGCTTTTTACAATTCACAACGTGTCACATTCGAATTTTACGGCAAAAGGCCTTCTGCCGGCGTGGCGGCCATAACCAGTGAGGGCCCCAGTATGTGCAAGAACCTTAGAACTTCCTGTGTGGGGGCCGCCATGTGTTCGTAACGACCTTTTTCCAACAACAACGAAACGGCAAATTCATTCGTCACAACCGAAAAGGAAGAAGCAAAATGCACTCTAATAACAACCAAGTGATCATTATCGTAATAGCGAGCAACTAATTACAACGACAGTAGCAAAAAATACAAAATCAAGCTTGATTCTAAGACGACCACCGCAACAACAACAACAACAATGACGAAGAGCAAAAACAAACCTGAAATTGAAAGTACGACGGCCCTCACACACGACTACCGCTCTGCTCTCGCTCACCGACCGACTAGCACACTTAGACGAACCATAGCACACAACGACTAAATTTCGAGAGATGGTTCACGTTGAATCGAACTCGGTTGGGTGTGAACTGGGCTTTGTTGTTGGCCTGAGATGTGGTGGGAACGATTTCAAGTACAAGGGGGGAAGTCTCGCTTGTTTTGTACTTTAAAAGCCCATTAAAACGCAGCCAGCGAGAAAAAACCCAACCACCGAAAAGGTGAGAACGTTTAAAGGCCTGTTTTTCAGGTGTTTTTCGTTATGATGTTCGTAATAATTTTGTTTTCAAAATTTTGAAATAATATTTTTTTTTCTGTTGTGCGGCTTAATTAGTTTGCATTGAAATTTTTAACCGCAACGTTTGGCCTAATGGGGGCCACTGGCCACTCACCGCTGAGCCTACCGTGAAATTCGTGGTTGGCTGTCGGTATTTGCTTGCGAAACGATTGACCATAAGCGAAGGTTGAGCCACGCACGTGAAACGACGATTTGTGTTTCGTTTCGCCTTCGCCGGCCGTTAATGACTTTGCAGAGCCCGCTCGATGGCCGCCACTCCTCCGAGGCCTCGGCACTTTCCCTGAGAATGGCCATTTTCTCAAGACCCCGCTAAGAGACAGTGTTTCTCGATTTCCCTCATAGGGAATGCGCGGTGGGGTGGGCGAGTTAGACGCAATGTGGTCACACCCCGAACGCGTCAATTGCGTTTCAATCAAAGCTGGGCTCAGTTTTCGTTTTGCGGAACTTTGTCATTGCAATCGATGCAATCATGAATGGCGTGTCAAATTGCAATTGCAGCACATTGTTGTTGTTCGCGCTCTGCCATACACAAACAAGCACTCCTAGCTCATCCATTTCCTCTCGAACATGACTAATCTATTAATTGAGCATGGAATGATGGATGAATACCTCATTGCAATGACATCTTCTTAGAGGCCTCACCGATGGCTTGCTCCAATTCGTTTGTTATGATTATTATTGTGATTTGCAAGTTTATTGAACTCATTAAAATGATTGACGCATCAATCAGGTCCCCCATCAATCAGTAAGCTCATGTGTGTGCATTGCTTGAAAACTCAATCGGCCGTTGTACACTCAGAGAGAGCACACAGTTTGTGAGCGCGTTTCGAGAATATCAAAAAGTCAAAGCGATCTGCTTTCAAGCGTGTGAGTGGTCGTGTGCTCAGCATGTACAAACATGCTTGTTGTTGTGTCGCCGATGTACAATTTCGGTGATTCACTTGCCAGGCATTTTTGTAGTGCTGCTAAGCCGCTCACGTTGAAAACAAAACGAAAAGCGAGAGTGTTTGCCCGCTCACACCAAGCCCTCTATCAGGTTTAGCTAATGCTTGACGCTGTATTGATTTGTCGTTGTCATTGTTGTTGTGAGTGTGCAGAATTTTCGGGGCTTGGCTCTCGAAGTGAATTCTTTCGTCGGCTCTTCTGGGCTTTCGCCTCAGCTGGGACTGAAGTGGTGTGTCAAACACCTGTCTGCCATACGACCCCGATAGTCAAGTGGCGTTTAATTAAACTCCATAAAGTTACAAAGTGCTTGTTGAAAGGCTTTTCGCTGTGAAGATGGGCACCAGGCCCAAGGTTGCAATTAACATTTATGTCGTACGCTGCCATTGCCTGTCAATGGCGATTATTGACAAGCATTGACACCACGCCGCGTGTGTGTGTGTGTGTTTTTCATGCTTTTCTTGTGTGAATAAGAATTATTTGTTAAATATAAATGATGATATCAGATTTATGTTTGCATTGTTGTTGTTGGGTTGTCTGACCACAATCACCACCTGCACCTGCATAAGCTTCGGCGTGTCAACATGAATGCCAGCCGTCTCCATTTTATGGAGAAGCGTGCCGTGCCGCGCCGCGATGCTGAAGGCCATCGGACGGCGTCGGCGGCGACGACGTGCACGGAATGAGCATCATTAACATTAGCATTATCGTTGAAGTCGTTGTAAACGAAAACAACAACAATAAGCTCCACCCCCCGGGAAAATCCCCGCTCCCCTAAACGATCGCTTAGAATACACAATTTGCTCGTCATCAATTTGCATTTTCCATAAATCGCATTGAAGTTCTTCTTTGTAATTGCTATGCATTTCGAATTCACTTAAATTAATTGATACGTCGTTTACACCATTCACCTGTGCTGCGGCTGCTTCACCCGGATTAGGCGACACAAGCTTGCCGGCCACCAGAGACCAATCACAATTAATCGCATTCAATTGAAGGGATTTTAGGTGAAATTTTCAATTAGGCCCTCCCAACTGTATGGAACTGGTGAACTTCAATGCTGCCGCCATCAAACGATCAATCTGGCTGTCAATCAATCGGGGGACTACAACTCGAACATCCACTTAACCCCTTCGCACGCAAGCATCATTCTAACACAAATCCCAACACGACTCTTGGCTTCTTTGTGAGGGACACTTGAGGCTGCTCCGCCCGGACAAAGGGAAAACAAGCCTATTAACAGTTGTAAATGCATTGCCCGATGGAGTGTCGCCCACCGTTGTGTATAATAAAAGTACACACACATGTACACACAGACCCTTAATACGCACAGCAGCGAAATGTGTACCCAGAAGGGGGATGCAAAATCAACAATAAGAAAATGCGAAAAAACCTCATCTTTTGATACAAGAATAACAATAAATTAAAGAGACGTCTCTGAAGGTCTCATAACAACCGAGACCCAAAAAAATGTACGAAATTGAAAGGGCCTAGCTACAGCAACAACGAAACGACGGGCATCTGGGTAGTTTCATGACAACGGCCAATGCCAAAAACACGTGCGTAGAAATAAATAAGTAAATAGTGGACGAAAAAACAACAACATTTTCGCAGAAACGGCGGCAGTCCCGTTTCTACATCATTCCCCTGTCTAATTTCTCATAGACCAGCGAGAAAGAGCGAGAGCATTGGCTGTGCTGTGTGCGGTTGGGTAGCGTCATAAGCATGAGTGTATTTCTGTGCTCGTTTGTTTTTGTTTATTGGCGAGCGCGCCGCACAGCACAAAGCTGAGCACAGCTTGTTTTCGCTTTCCGTATTTGTCTAAAAATATATCAAACGCGGAGTGAGAGCAACCTTTCGATTGTCAATGGAGTGTGTGTTCTTAAATAGCCGAGGCTCTGGCATATTTGAGCGTGCATAGGGTCGTTTTTTGCATGCTGGTCGCTGAGTGGGGTGAAAGCACGAAGAGAGTGAGAGTGAGTGGTGTGTTTTGGTTGGGTTGGCGTGAGTGTGGATAAGCCCAGCAGGCAGCCTCTGGCATTGAAATTGAAGCTGAGCAAAAGAGAGAGTGAGCTGGAAAAGAGCGAACAGAGCCCATTGAAATACCTACCTAAATGTATATGCGATGAGCGTTTCATTGAATTCCACATGCCATCTTCAATGTTCCAATTCTCTCCGGTGGCTTTGAGGCAGTATACGAGAACACCACTCAACCACCACCTTCGGCGTTCACCTTATCGCGCTTAACCTTAAAAATAATTTAAAATCAATAACACCGACCGAGAGGAGTGCTGAATTTCGCCATCGCTGGCCGCCCACCACGACGTGCCTCAGCGACCACCACCACCCACGGCTCTGTGTTCAACAAGGATCAGGTGCTGTGTCGCTCCCCCGTATACTGCGATATTTTCGTTCTCCGTGTTGTTGTTGTTCTATTTTATTTGCATGAATAGGTTTTTTGGTGGCCACAGCGAGAGAGAGGCCACGGGTGCTACAGCGTGGAAATTTCATTACACAGTGTGCTAGGGTGGCCTTTCGCCCCCTTGGAAACACACGGAGCCTTGAATTAATTTCGTAATTTTCCACTGTTAATGCGGATACTTGAACAGCGCTTAAATTGTGATGAATTTCGTTGTTCACGGCCAGCCGTTCATCTCGACTAAGCGCTTGCATTTTCGGTGGAGAATTTCCATGCATTTTATCAATTTCAATTACGAC
>JXPZ01004999.1:0-22640 GCA_001014575.1 Themira minor
GTGTATGGTGCTTTTGTTGAGGAATGTACATTTTTGTTGAGGAATGTCAGGATGAGTTCAAATGCTCATTTTGGCTTTCTGGTTGTTGTAGTGGCTTTTAATTTTTCGAAAAGTGCATTGACTTTATCGAAAAAGGGATGGCTGAATGGATCCTTCCGATACTTTTCCATTAGTTGTTGGCTAATAGGAGTTGTAGTCGATATTGTATATCGTTTCGTTGTAGCTGTGTTGCTGTAAATCTTTAGAAGAGGATTCGGTGTGGTTTTTATGGTTACTGGAAGTGAAATTCTGTTATTTGTTGACGGTATCCCTTTGATTATTTCTGTTGTTGGCTTTTTACTTGTCGTTGATGTTATCTTATATGCTATTGATTTTCTGGTTGTCGTAGGCGTTGGTATTCCTTTGGGTGTTGTTGTTGGCTTTTTAGTTGTTATTGTGGGTTTTGTAGTCGTTGTTGTTGGTTTTCTAATTGTTTTTGTTGTTGGTATCCTTGTTGTCATATGAGTTGTTATTATGACAGTTGTTGTTCGTTTTCTAGTTATTGTTGGTATCTTTATTGTTGAAGGAGTTGTTATTCTTTTGGCAGTTGTTGTTGTTTCTATTTTAGTTCCTGGTTTCCTTGTTGTTGTTGGTTTTTTTGTTGTTGCCGGAGCATTTAGTCTCCAGCTTGTTGTTGGGGCTGTTAGTCTTTTAATTGCTGTAGGAATTGTGGATCTCCATGTAGGTTCAACCCGGGTTGTGGTAGATGTTATATGCTTCTTCGCAGTTCCTAGTGTTGGTTTCATAGTTGTCGCTTGAATATTTGTCCAGATTCTGGTGGTGTTTGCAGCTGTTTTCTTGGTAGCTGTCGACGTTTTGAACGGTACTATTGTGCTCACGACATTGTTAGATGATCTGATCGTAACGGATGATCTTCTCGTGGGAAATGTCGTTTTTATGTGGGAAATATTTCCGATACTTGATCTCATTGGTGATAAAAGTGGAAATTTCGTCGTTGAACTTTTGAATGGTATCCTCACCATATGATTAGGTGTGACGGTTGTATACAGAGTAATGTTGGAGTATTGATGATTCGAGTACGATGACTTTGGAATGGTTGCACTTGTTTGTGAAGAGGTAAAGATTTGCTTTGAAGGTTTCCTTGTTGTCTGTGTGATATTTTGATATTTTGAAGTAATGGAAACTGCAGATGCAATTGACTGTCTGAAATTAGAAGGTGCTCCTAATATTGTGGTTGTTGAGTTTTTCGTTAATATTTCCGCTGAAATACTCGATTGGTTGCTTGTTATCGTATTTGACGCGAATATGGGACTTTTTGTGAAAGTTAGTGCCGTATATTCACTATTTTCATGTTTTTCTTTTATTTTGTGGCTTATCGTATAGGTATCCAAACCATTTTGTAGATTCGCAAGAAAAGGGTTATATCTAGTCTCCATAGTGTGTATTGGGAGTGATGGATTAGAAGTGGTCCCCATTGTCGAATAATTATTCTCGTTCTTTATGCCACCAGATTTGTTTACCGAAGTACTTTGTTTATTCAAGAAAGGATTATTTTGATATAGGACGGGGCCTGAAATTAGTTGTTGATCCTTGTTTAATGATTCAAAATTGTTTTTTAAAGACGGATTTGTTTTATAAGACTTGTCTGCCCTTGAGTTGAGTTTGTTACCGTTTGTGGAAAGCTTAGGGACTGGATAGGGCTCTGCGCTTATAAATGTTGATGATTGCAACGAAGATTTTATTTTCTCTTCACTAAAACATGAAATTACATGCTCTAACTTCTGATTCCTGCAATTCCTATTGTACACTGTCCAAGCTGTAAATCCATCTCCTGATATGCGGGTGTGCTCCTCGTAAATTGTTTTCACACAACGAATGTCGTCCGTTATGTCGTTATCAAGAAGTTTGTCGCAAGCAATATTGCAAGACTTTGCTTCCCGTAAATCATGCGAACACCAATATAGATCACTGATTTGAAAGATACCATGATCTAAGCTTCCGTCAGAATTTAGTCTTCCTACAGCTGCAGTGTTAAAACTGGACTCGAACTGTGCAATGCAGACCCATGTTGGTATATCTTTCATGGACATTTTGTGTTTGAAATATAGTTCTTGTGCTAACTCGCATTTTTCATAAATTTTGCCCTTTGCAATGTTGCTGGAGAGAGAGCTTGGTGATGAAGCACTGAAAGTGTTTGTGGGTTCCTGGGATTTCGTTAAATCTTTGCTATCGAAGCATGAAGAAACGTGTTCCAACTTCTGATTCCTGCAATTCCTATTGTACACTGTCCAAGCTGTAAATCCATCTCCTGATATGCGGGTGTGCTCCTCGTAAATTGTTTTCACACAACGAATGTCGTCCGCTATGTCGTTATCAAGTAGTTTGCCGCAAGCGATATTGCAAGACTTTTCTTCCCGTAAATCATGCGAACACCAATATAGATCACTGATTTGAAAGATACCATGATCTAAGCTTCCGTCAGAATTTAGTCTTCCTACAGCTGCAGTGTTAAAACTGGACTCGAACTGGGCGATACAAACCCACGTAGCGATATCCTGTATAGGAAATTTATATTTAAAATATAGGTCTTGAGCTAATTCACATCGATTGTAAACTTTACCATTATATGATTTTTGTAGATTAGTTGATAAATATGTGAATTGTGTAGTTTCGAATGTGTTGCTCACTTGTTTTAGGAATGGATTGTACTGCAACTTTTGTGACACTTGTTCATCGGGTGAATTTAAGTGTATGGGTGAAAGCGTAGGCAATTGAGTATGTTTTTGATGGTTGTGTTGTGATGATTTGTGTGGAATTAGAGACGTAGTTGGTTGATCTTGTTGAAAGCAGGATGAAATATGTTCAAATCGCTGGTTTCGACAGTAAGGTTTGTACACAGACCATGCTGTGAAACCGTCTCCTGAGATAACGTTATGTTCTCTGAAAATTCGGCGAACGCACTGTACATCATCTGTAATATCGTTGTCCAAGAGTTTAGCACATGATATGCCGCATGCCTTGCCATAGCCACTATGCGAGCACCAATACAAGTCGCTTATCTGGAAGAGCCCATGATCAGCACTTCCATCCTTATTTAAAAGTCCAACGGCAGAAGTGTCGAAGTTCGATTCATGTTGAGCTATGCATACCCAGGTCGGAATTTCTGCCATGGGAATTCTATGTTTATACTGAAGTTCCTGAGCCAATTCGCAACGCTCGTAGACCTTGCGTGGTTTGTGAGTTGATAAGTCGCTGATTGAGTTGGTTCCGCTGAATGACGACGGGATCAATCCGAAAACAGTGGGGAACAAATGTGTTGTCGATGGCAAGCGTTCCTTAGGTAAACAACCTTCAGTATATGCCTGAGCACCATCACGACAAAATTGTTCATAAGCATTCCAAGCGTTAAAGCCGTCTCCCGAAATTCTCTGATGCTCGGCATAAATGATACGAGCGCACGCCAAATCGTCCGTCAGATCATCATCACGTAGTCTGTGGCAAGGAATGTTACAACCAAAGCCTTTTCCTGGCGGAGAACACCAATAGAGGTCACTTATTTGAAATATCCCGTGAGAACCTCCCGCCAAATTTCCAGCATAGGCAGCTGTATTGAATGAACTCGAATGCTGGGCGATACACACCCAATTCGCTACTTCATTAAGATGCATGCCATGTTTATGGCGTAATATGTTTGCTAATTCGCAGCGGTCAAACACCTTTGCATTACTTGTTGGGCAAACACTTATGATGTACAACACAATTAGGCACGACTTTTCACAAAACAGTCGCAATGAAGATTGTACATTTACCGTCATAACTGCAGGTAACGGTACATTTGAGACTCGCAAAACTGATTTCCAATCCTTCTGGTTCGAATTGATGTAGTTCTTGAATTTAACACGAAAAATGTTACATGCGAATATCCATTTATTGATCGGGTGTAAGCTTTTTTAAAATACTTCCGTTCACGTTCGCTTTTGGCCGCCGACTAAATAGTATGATGTTCAAATACTCATATGCCTAACTCGGTTGGATCGATGGCTCTATCAATCGATACACCACACTCATTGTCGACTCATCAACATCATTATCATCATAATCCTCGGTATCACAGCAATTCAACCAAAACTGGTTATGGTGTCAGCTCGAATGTTAGCCACATTGACCGCAACCGTCACACCTCTAGCCAGTAATCATTCACTGACACAAACGAGCAAGCCAACGAGAGTGCGAGTGCACGCCTAAACTATCCAACAAACACGTCTATCTTTAAGTTATCTAGTGAGTTGCGGGATTCTAAATGTTCAGTTCAATGAGCAACTACTTCAACACTTTGACTGAAGATAAAACACGGTCGAAAGCCTTGAACGCAGCAAACAGAAAATCGTCGAAGATTTTGACGAGCCCAAGGTTGGCCCACCATTGAGGTGGTCAATTTGGTGATGACGGATTTTTAACGAATATATTTGTTTACACACACGAACGCACTTCTCTTGGCATGCGTTACCTTTAAAATTCCGAGTACAATGGATGGCATAACACAAAACAAAAGAACATTTCTTATAGAATTATTTATTGTGTCTTGGTCGTTCAGAAAACGAATGGGTTAGTTTTAAAATTTAATTTCTTGCTGATTGGTCAGCGGGGGGCTTTTATATTATTTGTGCTAATTCATGTCGATCACAATTCTCACTTCCATAATATGACAGTATTTAATGCCATTTTATTCAAAATAAATGACCGTTGCAATACACATGTTTTCTTAATTAAACGACCAGTTCCAAACAATTTTACGAAGATGTTAAAACAACAAGTTTATCATTCATTTATTTGTTAACAAAATTTGTCAACGCTCCCAATCAACAACATCAAAACAGTATATTAACCAACAAAATTATAATAAATTGTGCATTCGACAAGGTCAATTACTTATTTATGTTTGTTTTGACATGTTTGACATACAATCGTTGCATGAATTCCGTTTAGACTTTTTAACAGAAGGAAACTAACTTATTGAATTTCAACAGCGAACAATACCAACCATACTCATTTTACTTATGCTATTAATGCAATTATATAGGACATAGGCCTTGATTTATATAAGTGTGAGACTCACCCAAACATGTTGTCAAGTCTAAAGCCCCTGCGTACAAACATCCGTTTTTTCGTTTTATCACATTCGTCAATTTGTTAACGCAAAAGCATTCGTTATCGTGTTCAGGGCCGATGTCATTCACGAAGTTCTCACCAATTGAATAGCGAAAACCGGGAATACCTTTATTTTACAATCGTTTATTATGTGGGTGTTTAATTTCACGCTCATTAATTCTTAGTTCCAACAAAAAACATACCCATATATTGGATCTCGTTCTGATAGAATAACTGCACGGAACGGCATATGTCTGCACTGAATATATACATGGAGTCGCCTCGCCTTCGAAACGGTGGAAACGATGAAGCATCCGTACCATTGATTTGATTGCATACGGATGTCTCACCGTCACTTGCGTTTAGCCACACTTGCAGATTATGGGAATCGTCGATTTTCTGTATCTCCAGTACTCGCATCGCATCACCTTTGCCGGTGTGAACCTCCAACAATTCATGACCGGATCCGTTTTTCTAAACACCAAAAGAAACAAATGGTTTTCTTGAAATTTAGTGTTCCCTCCATAGGCGAGGTATATTCAATTTTCCCTAAATTTTGTAAGGCAGAAAGTCGGTCTACTCATTGGTTGGTATTAAGAATGGGTTATATCGTTTGGAGGTCCCGCTACCACCATTCTTTAAGAAATGGTTGATATAGCTTTGCTTAATTTTGGACCTCCCATATAAAGTGACCTATGAGTCCAACTAGAAAACCTAGTTTTAATGTTTCTTATTATATATTATAAAGTTTCTATACATATTAAAGACTTTTTGACTCTTCATTTGACAAATATATGACAAAAAGAATGAGTATCGGTCATACCGATGTTAATACTTTTGTTGGTTTGTAATTGTTCTTACATGATTAAAAAATGAGAAAGCCAAGCTACCGTCATTTAGTTCACGTATTGTCTTTGAACCGCTTTCCTTGATTTGGTTGCATATTGCTTTAGCAATGCCTTGGGGATTGATGCAGAAACGTACTCCTTCGAAGAGATACTCACGCACAGACGTGCTGAGGAACATCGATTTGGGATCGTTGAAAACGGCCTTCAGGTTGGCATTCAAATGGACCAGCAGCAGCGACAGGCCTGGATCGTTTTCTGCAATTTGCAGCATTGACTAAAAATACAGGATTGGACATGCAAGAAAACACAAGGATCTTCAGATTTGTGATCGAAATTGTGAGAAACGAATCAACTACCATTTATGTTCTTAATGCGTGTAGTTAGGATTAGTGAGATTAAGGCAAGCATTATAGAAAAGAATAATAAATGTCATATTACAATTATTACAATTACAATCAGACGATTCTAATTCCATTTCTCACACAATTAAGCCATATTTGTCTGTTAATGTGTCTTTCCGTTGCACTAAATATAAGCTATGGGACCAATGGCTTTGGTATCGCGGGTATTGGTTGAATTTTTTTACGTTCTAGTGAACTCATGCTTCGTTGTTATACAACGTATCGGCTTGACCGATGATGATAATTATGTTGTTTGTTATTGATTTACAACGACATACAAGTTGTTTGACGTATTTTCATTGAATTTTTGAAAAGACAATTAACGAACTCATTTTCTTGCAAATAAAACCTCGAAAAATGGAGATTGGCTTTTAAGTCGAACTTTGATTAGAATTAAATTTTTTTGTTTGTTAACTAACGCTAATTGAAAGTTACTAAAGTAATCTGAAGTGACACGATGATTTGCATAAACATCTAATAAACTGTCATTTTCATTTAAGTAGCTCATGATCATCTCGATTATGATACTTTCAGTGTTGACACTTACTTACTTTCAAATTTTCAACAAATCTGTTGATTTTATTCATAATGGAACCATTAAAAGTCTTCTAAAAATAATTGTCAATTAAAATATATTAGATTCTTCGTTTCAAAAGTATGAGACAGCATCAAATAATTGAACAATTGTGAATAAAGTACCCTAGTAATATAATTAAATGATATAATTAAAAATAGAAATGAATGGAATTTTTAATTTCAGTTATACCCTCTTCTAATCATAATCAGTCCATTTTTAACAACGCGATCTTATTTTTTTGCCTTGTTACCTTGTTGTTGGATTTCTTCTTAGAATTGCAAATATGAAAATTGAACACACTTTCGACATTAATCATTTGTCTTCAAAAATCATGTTTAAGCATGTTTAGACAAAAGAGCTAAATAACTAAACGAACTCGTTTTCGTTCTCGTTAATAGTTTATTATTAATTCCTGTTTTTGATATCTTAAGAATGCCACTAATCTGGATGCCGCGTGTATAAAAAACGACATTCTCTTCCCACAACATTAATTTTAGTATTTGAGCGTTGACTTTCGAAATTATTTCCCCAAATCATAAATGTTATGCTGTATTCCATTTTTGAAACCATTTTTAAACACGTTATCGTTGTAGACGATATAGAACGATGTTTAGTACTGTTTAAAGTATATGCGTGTACAATATAGCCCAAACGAGCAATCTGAAGAGAGCAACTATGTTTTTTCTGAAAGGCGGTAAAATGAGCCTTGTAGGTCAAGGGGTACGTGTATTCTGCATACAAATTATACTTGGACTTTTATTTATTTATGTTCTTACTTTCGATCCGATCGGCCTAAAGTTTCTTATCTTCCTATTAAATATGGCCAAATGTATTTTCATTATTTAAATGACAAACTAACGGTCGGACGGATAAGCTCATTTTAGTTTTAAATGTTAGAATGGATTATAGCATATCTAGCATATTGCATAAAACAAACAATCCACTTTAAATCAAAAACCTAATTGTGTAAACATTTTGTACCATATTATTTATAACTGTTTATGTTGTAATTGCTTTCACCATATCTGTCGTACACAAAAATGTATCCCTATGACCCAAATTAATAATTTATTCTAGTCAATTGTTTAGCAGTGAGACAGCAATTGTTAACATTTTAATACAAAATATACTGTTATGAAGAACACAAAACAAACCAATTAAAACTTTGTAGTTTCCCAGCATTCACTTTCATTAGTATTTTGGTCATAACTCACAGATATATTTTTAACTTAGTAGCAGTTTTTTGTCAAAAACACGTCATGCTTCATATCAAACAAGTCGAACATTGTCATACCAAACTATGTTTGACTTTTTCAGTGTTGAAGAAAATTGTTCAAACTATAATTACACCATTAATTATATTTACTGTCCCACTGCAAGATTTACNTTTCAAACTATAATTACAACGTTAATTATATTTACTGTCCCACTGCAAGATTTACATTGGTTTCGGTTAAGTAGTTAGTATTTAAATGGATTTTAAAAGCCATTTCGTACGAAAGCAGATGGTAGACGCATTCACGAGCTTAAATGCACAATTTGTTTATTCACAATGCAATTAAGTTTTGGTAAAATTTCAAATTTTAATTTCCACTTTATATCGTAAAAAAATAACAATTTTTTTATCAACTTAGGACACAAATATACAAGAGATACAAGTGCAATACAATAAACGAATTTCATTTCAAGATCGTGAAGGCTCCATTAAGTCAGTTGTTTAAAACGTTAAATACATATATGTACGAAAATGCAATAATAAAACACCAACATTCAATAAATATAAAATAAATCAAGGCTAATAAGCAGTACTCATTTTGTTTGTGGCACTTGAAAAAATTACTTTACGTTTCCCACGAATGCGCTCCATTAGACGCTTCAAAATGCGCACGCCCGGCGTACGATTCAGCCGGTGATTCAATCTATTCGCGAACCCCTGAAAGATATCTGTGATTTCTCTTTCGAATACTTGTAAAAATGCCTGAAAAATTCCGAGAATCACAAGGTCGTCAAAAGGATATAAAATTAATATTGGCAAGGGGTGACTGTGTTAATTTTTAGAAACAAACATTTGTAGGCATAAAAATAACAAATAATACAACGTGTGGACTGCACTCACGCTAGCTTAATTCAGAAACATTTGCATATACGCGATTCCACTTGAGCTTTTTCGAAAACAGGTGGGTTTCACTTGGACGTTCGAACGAAACGTTGCGTACAAATTTTCGAAAATCAAGTGGTATTTGAAAAGCAAAAGTTTCAACTAGTTTAGCTCGTAAGTGCCGCCTAATTGTTTTTGTTACTATGTGCATTGATTCCGGATGCATGTCACACATTCTATGTACTCACATTCATGGGCATATTCAGGGCTACAATTCGGTCGGATTCGGTGCGTGGCGCCGAGGCTTCGGCGTCAAATTCAAATCTTTGGTACTGCACATAACTGATCTTCGAGCCGTCCCGCGAAAAATGTTTGACTTTTTTCCGTCTATATTGCCTAAGAAAACAGAAAAACAAATTTGGCTGTGGAACAGATTTCCTCGAACGGCCGTGTGCCACTCACTTATAGACATATGGTCCCACCTCCTCTACAATTGGTATGGCACCTTGCTGAACTTTGTTTGCGTTGGTCACGTTAAAAATGTAGACCTTAAATATAATGGGCTGGGGAACTTGCACGAAACGATTGTACTGCTCCGATCCATCGGTGATAACAACGCCCTTTCAAATGTACAGGAAAACATATTTAATTTCAATTTGCTTATTTTTTATGCATGTTCATTTTGACATTAAGGTTTTTAACTTAGGAGACCCCCCTATATTGAAAACTCNAAGACCCCCCTATCTTGAGGTCTTCGTCCTATTGTAACTTGCNGAGACCCCCCTATATTGAAAACTCTGTAACGTTCCAACATCTTCTTCAATATCTTGAGGTCTTCGTCCTATTGTAACTTGCATGCATTAACCTAACTGCTACAATATGCAGAATATGTTTCAGCAACACCATATAATTGTCAAATCTGAACGTATGAAATGTATTTATAGACAANCTAACTGCTACAATATGCAGAATATGTTTCAACAACACCATATAATTGTCTAATCTGAACGTATGAAATGTATTTATAGACAATATGCGAAGCCTTTTTAAGAAGCTACATTTTTATTTTCTTTCCATTGAAAACACTTCGAAATAGTCAAAAAAGTGTGAATCGATTTTAGTTGTTCACATTAGTAATACAAACAATTTGTTAGATCACCTGGGTCAAACGATAGAAATACATTTCAAGAGAATCTCCTCCCCATCATACAAATTTGTCTACGCAGCATTATAAAAATATAATGTCTTGTTGTTTTCTAAAATGTTGCGACACAAACATATCTGATGATAAAATTATTTCCTCTTTTTCTTCAGAGTCGTGTCATGCCCCACAAAACCGAAAATACTTTTATTGCCTATTAAAGAAAATCTCCCTAGGTTGGACAGAAATATGCCATTATCGTCAACATTTTATTATTAAGAGAAAAATCTTAAGTAATTTAGTGCCACATCGATTAATACCTACAAATATTAGGTGTGATTGAATCGATCCTAATTAAGAATAATGTTTATCCGATCTTGACAATCTAAATGAGGATTTTTCAATTTAGTTAAGTTATTGTTAAAATGTCTATGAAATCTTCTAAGTCGCAAATCGCTCTATGAACAATGTCGAATTGTTAAAATGTTTGTTCTGTGAGCCCACCCACTTCTATAGAGTTTGTCTAGTCACTTAGTTTATTTATTGATTGTTATAACCTTATAAGAGAAGTATATTTTTAATTTGCTATTACATTTGTAACGCAGCACCCCATAAGGTATATATAATAGGTTCGTATTGTAATGTGCTTTATGGGTTGAAGGATTTTGATACCTTCCATACAAAAAAGAACTCTTTCAATAATTTTCTGAGTGCGATATATTTGCAACAGACTTATATTTACTATTCAAACTTATTCTCCCCATTTGGTCTTACGGGATTCAGCTTTGGGGAACTTCTAAACCTTCTAACATTGCTTTAATTCAAAGAACCCAAAACATGATTCTGAGATATATTTGCCAAGCTCAGTGGTACGTACGAAACTCTGTCATCCACAGGGACCTAAAAGTTCTGTTTGTAATAGACGTGTTACGGCAACATAGAAGCAACAACCCTAACAAGCTTTATGACCTTCAAAACGGAGGCTTCATCCTCTTGATCTACCATTTAGAATAGTCTAGTTTTAAATATTAAGTAGTCTATAAATAAGCTGTTAAGTTATAAATAAGATTCAAATAAATGAATTATAAAAAAAACAAAAAAACGTATTCTCCAAATTTAGGTTGAATCCGCTCGGATTGTTGTACACACATTTTTCGGACTTTCTGAACAGAAGTGAAAACTAAGGTGAAGGGTATCCAAACACCCACCAGTACGATGTTTATAATAGTTCTTACGTTGTGTTTGATGTATTGCAAATGTTTTCATTAAGTCAATAACAATAACACCAGCAATGGCAACGCCAAAAATAAGAAGCCTCACAAGGCGATTTTGAAAGTTCGTCGATTGCCAAGGATTGTATGCATTAAGCCATTATTTTTCAAATGTTTGTTCGCATTATTGCATACAAGTTTGCTTACAAGTACGCATACAAAATCAGTGTTTGTACTTGAAAATCGGCCGAAAATTGAAAATACAAAATCAAAGTCAAACACGAGGCATTGCAATAAGACAATTTTATGTCTGCGTAGCAATGCGGAGTCGTGATCACATTCGACAAAACGAAAACAAAATATGAAATATATTAACCAAAGATTACTAATTTGCTGGCTTAATGAATAAATGGCCGGTCTCTTATGCTCCGGTTAGCGGTCCGGATGGTTGACAAGTATACTATTTAATATTCGGATTGTGTGCTTGTTCGCTAATTGTGTAACATCGTATGGTTAAAATTCCAACGACCTAAGCCAAGCTTGGCGTGTCAATTTGCGTGTCGGTCTTTCGACCAATGCAAGGAGGACAATGATGGACTCTGTAGTTTGGCTTTGGTTAGGTTTTGGTATGAGCTAGGTGGCGACAGTTGTTAGCAAGTTGTCAGACTACATCGTAGATCGTTTCAAAACCGGTTTGCCGTTGAAATGACAACAAAAGAAATGCTTCTTTTCACTTGTTTGCTGTCCAAAATTGAATTTTAAATTGTCATGTAATGAAGGGTAATTTGTTTTATGAGTACATTTAGAGCTGACCCCCACAGAACCGGATGATTAATATTCAGATGAAATATTTAAAGAAAGTCAGTAAGATTTCGTCAAAATGCCGTGCTTTCGCCGCCGCAGCAAGAGATTTTGCAATTGCTTATTTTTCTTTCGTAGGTTTGGTATTGCCGTCTTTGCTGTTTGTTTGTTTACTTGTTTGTTGTGCTATTTGAAATTCGATGTAAGTGTGCCGATGTCTATATAAGTAGTGCTGTGTCGTAGAGGCGTTGGCGTTTACCGCAGCGATCGTGTCAACAACGTGTTGCTGCATGCAAAATGTACCATGTATCATGGCCAGTGGTTGGTGGTGCCATTGGTGTCATTTTCTGGGCCAGTGTCAGCGTTTGCCACCGCTGGGGTAAACCTCATTTTGAACGTTCCATGCATTGTTTATTGATGAGTAGCTATGTGGTTGTTGTTATTGTATCTTATGCTTGTGTTAGGGATGAGCGCGATTTATTTTCGTACGGTAACCTTGAATTATATTCAATTAAAATGCATTCCAATTCGCGTTGACACTCTTGTTATTTGTACGTCCAACCTCCAATGACATTACCACTGTATATTATTTTGTTTGGGAACCGCATTTCGGCGGAAGCCGGCTATTACTTACAAACAAAAAAACAATACAATTAGTCAAACTCACCTGTTCGACCTTTTTGTTTATCATCGACGGGAAAAGATACCAACCGCAGTAGGCCCCCAAGATGGAGATGAATACACCGACGACACTTACTATAATCGACCAATGTATCATTTTTGTGTATTAGCACTTAATAATAAACACCAGTGACTGATTTCGCAATTTTAAGGTTTCGTTCTTAATTGCCGTACTTTATAAAACTACCGCCGGACTTTCGGTTTGATGTTGTTATCGGCAATTCCAATAAGCTGAAAGTGAATTCAAATAGAACGAAATTAGAATGGGGAGGGAAACTTTGCCAAATGGTTTCTCATTTTCAATTGCCGTTTTACGTTTAGTCCCGCCATACCATGCATTCAATAAGACCCGTAGTATGTTAGGTTTATTCACTTTTTCATTCATCCGTATTTCTTGGCGGAGCACATCGACTGTCTCATATGAATGACAGATAAATTCTAAATGATCTGACCGGTGTGAAGAAAAATGTAAGCGCAGTGGTCCCTATCGGTCGAGTAGTGAATCGCAGAATACATGTATGTATTTGTTTTTGGTATGGTAAATCAGTTTGGTCGCGCATCATTAACAGCAAATTAGAAAAGTTTAAGAAATTTGCTACAAAAATATATTTTTTTCACAAATGGGCTTAATCTCTGATACAGTTTCTGGTATATCAAAAATAAGTGCTCTTTTTGACCTCCATTTTTATATTGGGATAAATTTGTTGTCCAAATCCACCCAGGACTTCTTTAATGGAACCCAATGAACAAGATTTGTTCATTACTTAATAGCAGTTAGACTAAGCACTTGTTGACTCGAATGCCGATCATTTCATCAGGCACTAGAAAATATTGCTCACAGCGGAGGGTATAAAAGCAATGGCAAAGCCGATGAGAGTGCTTTTACTTGGCTATTGTTTGTTTTGAAATGCTTTCAAAGTGTTGGTGTTTCCGTTGTTGGCCACTGCTTTTTTGGCTGCTGCAGAAGACAATTATGATCTTGCTGATGATGGTCAAAAGATCACCAAATAAAAACAACAACAAGGCTGTAGTACCGAAGGGGCTTTGGCGTTAACAAATATATTCCACATATATATATTCCATATATATAAATTCCACAGAAATGTAATGCTCAGTAAATTAGTACCAGCATGGCCGATATTTTCATGCCCTTCGTTGCAAGACATATTGCAACCAACGACATATATCTAAATATATATATTAATGTTCCGATAGACTGACATGCTTTAGCGACTTACAATCAAATTCTGATTGAAAATCTTTAAATGTATGGAGACCATGGTGCCATTTTATATGCGTCGCAAAAGTAATAACAAAGTGAATATACATACCGTCTATGAAGGGTGTAATGCCTTTCTTGCAAAGTAACAAATGAAATAACGAACAGAAAATACAAACATAGTCTAGAGAGCAACGAATAATCATTTAGTGTCCAACATACGTATGTATGTACATAGTCATTGATGAGGTAGCGACAGAGATGTCTATATGTGTATGTATATCTACGTGAACATAGGGATTGTAATTGTGTGTCTTTTAGGCAACAAACTCGTTCTGCTAGAGACGTTTGCCAAGCAGTGCAAGAAATCAAAATCACAAAAGAAAAAAGGTCAACTCAAGATGAACAATATCCAAAGTCATCATAGCGGCGATTGGGAGAGCCACCGGTTTACTCAAAAAGTTGTGTTTTGGTTTTAAATTTCCCTTCTTTCAAGCATAATTTCAGAAACAATATCTGTCGCTCTCTTGGTACTCGTCTGCACACAGTAGAGGCCGTTTCACGCCACTGCACTGTTCATTCAATATTATTCAATTTACAATGAAACCAATTGCCATAATATATCGCGATGTGCAATTTATACATGTCGGAAATACCGACCTATGTCCAATTTGGTTTTAATCAATATCACAGCAATTTGCGAAATTTAAAACTACCATATATACCATTCACGGCCATCACCCAATAGCCAGGCTATAATGTTCACACTAGACACAAACTTATTAGCGCAACCGTGGTAACTAACGTCCCGGTTTTGCCGTTAGGACACAGAGCGTACCATTGTAAGTTATATCGTTGCGTATACGGCTTTTATTCAAAGATCGTATTGCCGATAGAGCAGTAATTACCATTATTGCATGTGCGGGATTGGGGCAAATATCATTTACTAGATCATCACAAGGAACATGAAGTTTAACTAAATTATTGGCTTTGTTTTGTGAGGCTCATGTTCTACACAGAGTGTTATTTTATGTCATATGTTGTAAGGTTCACATGAACTTTATCCGTCAAGGGGCTCAGAATAGAATTACAAAAATAACTAGTTTGAAGTACACACGAAAATTTGTCTCGGCGTGCCTAGTCCAGAGTCGTTTTAGTTGTACGGCATATCGGAGGGTATCAATTAATCGGACAGGCCGATTTCAAAACCTTTGTATTTTGTACAGCATTTTAATCAAGCAAATGCAATGCGATGTTATTATAGATAATGTTTTTTCGGGGAATAATTGGAAATAAAATTATACTCAATTAATTGTTAATGTGTGTGTGTACGTATTATAATTGAATATACATATATTTACATTATTATTAAAAACATTTCGTAATTGTGTTCACTTATATTTTTGCAAATTTAAAATTTTTTTAAATTAGATTGTTCTCGTTGTTACGTACATACATATATTTTGGAACAGTTACATTTCATTCTCCATTTAGGATTATCGTAAATTTCTTTGCACTTTGTATATTTTTACAGTGTGTTTTATTTTTCGTTTTTGTCGGTGTCGGTCTATTACATATTAAAAATGCATGATATTGCCTATCCGATTGATTACACGCGAACGACACACGCTACTCCACATAAGCATACATTTATGTGGTCTACCCCGGATCTGGATAATGGACTCATACACATACACTTCAAATTGCTTACCGATACAAAATTTCGGTTTCACTCACAAATTCCAATACCATTTGTTCGACAATTTTGTGAGGGGTTTTTGTGGAACCAATTACAAGAGCATGGTCGAAAAGTCCCTATGTTCACTCACAAGTAGAAGGGACAATATTCACACGGAAGCTTTACACTTATAACAATTCAGAAAACAATACGATTAAATGGTTTGATTATTAATAACAAATCTGAATGATAAACTCTAAGCTGTAATTCGTATATTTGAACGCGTGTAAATTTGCGTGCGACAAGATTTAAGCTTCAATTAAAACTACCGAGCATAGTTTGAGCATGGCTCGGGTTCACTGTAGTGAGAAGGTCTCGAGCAACAAATGGAAACAACAAATACATCAGCATTTACCAACAATAAGTGGGCTACGAAAATAACAAGAGTCTGTTCTCAATATGAGTTGTATTAATTTGTTAGGTATATTTGTAACATCAATAATTATTCATCAAAGACTAAATGAAATGCATATATTCCTAATGAATATTAATTTCTAAGACGATTTAGGTATTGCTATTACGCATTTCCCATTTTATAATCATATGCAAAACCGGCACTAACTTTGAATTTACTTAATTTTATTAATATGTAGTCAAATAGTTATTCCTTTATAGGGTATCAAAATATCGACTAGGCCGATGATAATGATCATAGTTGTTGTTGTTTTTGTTGTCTTTGGTTAATGGTTAACCCTAAAGAGACGGTTTCTGCCGCTCTTCTCTTTCCCATATACATGTACGGTGCTCATACGCCTCTCAACTTGTTTGTTATTCACTCTCTTCCTTATTGGATGATTTTTGTTTCATAAGCTTGTCTACTGTTTGATTTGGTGTCTTCTGTTTCACATTACTTCAAACAGAGACCTTCAAAGTGACCGTCATTGTTGTAGGTTGATTTGGAAATTTCACGAAGAAAGGCAATGAGAAATTAATATAACAGTAAACGAAAAATATTGAACAATAAAAATATGTTTTATACNGAGAAATTAATATAACAGTAAACGGAAAATATTGAACAATAAAAATATGTTTTATACATATTTTCATACATGTAAATATATGCACATTCGAAATAAAAACGTACTCCCAATACAAAGCAAAATAACTTTTTTGTCACAATAGTAGGTACACGTTATGGCTGTTCATAAACGAACAGGGTTTTTTCCACAGCTCTGTCGCGGTCATAAATAATACAGTCCACTTGAGAAAGGATAGCATTCGATAAGGCCATATGCATGCCTTATCGATTGCTTGAATGTTCTTGGGAATGCACAGGGGGTCGTATAAAACGGATCATATTTCTGACCGTCATAAAACGACAAACAAACACCCGCAAAGATAAGCATGCACATTGGCTGCTTATCTGGTGCATTAGAATAAAAAATTTTATGCTTAAGAATAGTTAATGAAAAATAAAGAAATCAGTTTTGAAAAGTGAACTCAAGAAGAAAGTCGTTTTTTTTTTTACGTGTCAAGAAAGTCGTACTTTTCTGTTCTATGTTATTTGTATGATTAAATCCCAAAAAATACTGCACCCACATTGAAGATGATATCAAGAAAATTTATTTCGANAAAAAATACTGCACCCACATTGAAGATGATATCAAGAAAATTTATTTCGAAATAATGGAATACATTGTCTCCGAATATACTAAAACGGTGGTGCACTCAATTGTAATATATTTTGCAGAATTCACAAAACGAAGAGAAGGATCCTCCGGAGATGCCATAAAGTATATATATACATATATAACATCACACAGATAGACTTATTTTTACCATAGGTTGGTATTGCAGTTGGGTTATATTGGACCCGGGGATTTGGTACTTCTTGTACAAACGAAATTTATGATCATCGAAAAATATTCTATAGTTGACCGAGAGCAACTATTTTTAGAACATACACTTGTATATACTAAAAAAACATAATTTGTACTGGATCCTCCAAGGAGTTTAAGTACCTCTCATATATAGGTCAACACAAATTTGTATTCATATTTTCTAATTGTGTCTACGTATGTTAAAGGCTTTATGAATGCTCCAAAGGAGGGTATCAAAGCATCGGCCAGGCCCATGATAATACTTTTACATGTTTAATTGTCATTCCTCAAAGTCAAGACATGATAGGCAGTATCATATCTCCCCGTCTGTCTTTATTCGACATATTCTATGATTTAAGTCAGGAAATCCACCTGAACCGGCTCTATACGAACGCCTTACAATGGGTGCTTGTGGTAACAATTGGAACTTGGAGGGCTAAAAAAAAAAGTTTTGAAAGTACAATAAACAAATAGAACAAAATAAACAAATAAACCCGCTTGCGGCGAGGTTACGATCTTTGAGTGAAGATGCAGTAGTCGTGGCATGTGCATTGAGGGTGTTTGTGTCATTAGTATTTATTTTGATCTGAACTGTTCTGAACTGTGGATTATCCATATCGAGTGTAAGTGGCAATAGAAAGCTCATGAAAAACATATTGCGACTGTGCAAATAGAGAATCTAAAAGAAGTCATCCCCTACTGATAGCAAATTGTATTTCGCGAATCGTTCAACTGACCCCCTTTACTGAAACCCAGGTATATACTGTGCATGACAGTTTGCTGTACTGCACAGCTCAACGGAGTTCAGTCGGAAAAGACCACTAAGATAGTAGGTAATCGGTCATAAATAGAATTTAATGAACGGATTAAAAAAAATGAACTCAACTTCACTATAATTGGAGCTCACCTAACGTATGTGGCGCAAGGATATTCAGTGTGTGGTGTTTCGAACCACCTTGTATGGCCATTTCTGAAATCATCTAATATTCTAGTTCGCATTAAATTAGTGCAGTGTGGGAACGGCCTGCCACTTATTCGTCGTCTTACAACATACAACAGTGCACATCTTCACGCTAACCCACAGCCGAAGGCTTCACACGACCGGTACACTGTAATAGTTAAGAATTGGGTCAACAAGAAGGAGAATGAGAAGAGAATAGAGACAAGTACATTGCATTGAGTGTTTTGTTGTTTTGTATTTTCAGTTCCGAGCCCAAAACAATGTAATATAATTTCGTTAGACCGTTCATTCCAATTTAACGTTTACGTTTCAATAAGGGGACAACTAGCGTACGCCTAAAGAAATCTTAGTGTGTCTTAAGGTTTTTTTTCCGGCAATTCTGTGGTGTTGTCGTGGGAATTAACCGGGTTCATTGACTGGCAACTCAATTGGAATCCATATCAAGGACTATGAGCAATCATTATGAACAATGCTGTGTATATTTTCGTTGTGTTTACTTATACACTTCTCGTACAGCATTTGAATTCCGTTGAATTTGCATGATATGGGGAACGCTTTCTGTGATAGAGACAACAACAATGAAAAATTCTCATCTAGCAGAAGTATTTTCTGGTAGTTAACCACTGGCAACTGGAAGCTACATGTGTATGTGTGTGAAATGGAAACAGAGATTAAGAGTATTAATACGCGTTGCATTTCCATTTGAAGTCTCCTGGGTTCTGTGGCCCATTAAAAGTTCAGAAAACGGTTCTTTGTGTGATTCATTACAATGTGTCTTCGGGCATTTTCTCTTTCCCTCTGTCCCTCTAGTTGATACACAACTTGTGCATGCGTTCTACTTAAACTGTGTCAACTGAAACATTAACGACTTTCAACTAATCCGACTGGCCAAGGCACAGAATCAAGCAAATGAATCAATCCGTCTGTACCGATAACTGAGGATACATGTGAAATGTACATACATTGGGTAGAGTCATTTAGTTATAAGATAATTTCAAACTCTTGTAAAGGTGCAATTATGCAAAGAGCTGGTAAAATACCATCTTTAGGTACGTTGAAATCAAATTAGAAGTGACACATATGGAAATGTCGGCATACACCTCACAACGCTGGCAATTTAATGTGAAATGTGTAACAAGGGAGAGGGACGGCTTATTTAGAGGACGTCAACATGCAGTTTTAGTAAAATAACAAAACTGAAAACAAAAACAATGGCAACTATAAGGACAAGGAAAGATTTCGTTATAAAAACTCGTATATAAAAAAAATAGAGCAAAAAACCAAACAAGAAACTACATTTCATGGAAATCACCAACAAAAATATGCACCAACGAGTGCAGCAAAGGCACTACCATTCTCATTGCCATCCAACCCCAACAACAATTCTACTCACGTGCATTCCTCGAATTTAACCCGTAGCGAAAGGGAGAGCCTTTTATTTGTATGGCAGAGAGAGCGGCAGCAGTGCTGCAGCTCCGTACAATATACTCGTATAGACAAATATAGAGAAGGATGGAGAAAGAGCGAGTGTGCGATTGCTAGTGAGAGTGTAAATCACACGGTAGTTGTTGTTGCTTTTTCGTTGTTGTTATTATTATTGGCGTTCTGTTGTTGTATACCGCAGTTACTACATTATAAAAATCCGCAATGTAATATTAGCAGAATACCCCAAGTGCGAGTGGAACGCGTCATTGTGTTCTTGCTCCTTCAGCCTTTCGGTGGGTGTGTGTGAGTATTTGTGTGTGTGCGCGCGCGTTATCGTCAGTGAGCGTTTTTGAGTTCTGGCCCGTCTGCAAGTACACACAAGTTGTGTGGAGTTTCCTCGGCATCGCATTGCAAAATGCAGTTTTAGTTTATTTCATACAACGAGCGAGTGTAGAAGAGTAAAACGGATTGAGCGGATTGCACCGACTCTAAACTGCAAACAGAGCGTCAGTCTGTGGAGCATTAATTATAAATTATTAACAATAGAAAACAACAATATAGAGTCGCAGCAAATTAATTGCAAAAAAAGCAATCGTTTCTCAAAGGCAAAATCTAACAAGTTTAAGAAATATTTCTTTGCAATCGAAAATCTGCAAACTTCAACGGTCGTTTAGCGTATACACATTTTCTGAGATTTTTGCTGCATGCACCAACGTACGAGCTCGACCATCCTAGCTTTTGCATCGCAGCGCGCTCGGGCATCGAATCAATTAAGCAGACCAACAACCAGTCAGTAGCAAGAGCAAGGTGTGATTTTCCATTTGTCTTTTTGCAAAGTAATCATACATATTAAATGAACTCATCGTTTTGATTGAAAAACTGTACCTTTGAAGACGTCGTCTTGTGTTATTTTCTGATATTTTTGTTTTAATATCATTCAAGACCCGAATAGAGAATAAGCGACAATGTCGACTCTACCATTTTTGTTGAGTGTCGCGGACGAGTTGGATAACATAAACTCGCAGTCGTACATGGACGATTTCGGTTTGGGATTTCATCCCCATCGGCAGTACTATCGGTCGCCTACTATACAGCTGTCATTGCCAGCGAGCACCGAGTGGATGCAGCAGGACCGTCACCGTTACCGTTCGAACAAATACTCAGATGATTCGCATCACCACTATACGCATCATCATCAGTATCACCATCAGCAGCATCACTACTCGCACCACCATCAGCCCCATCTACATTCCACCACTGAACCGGCGGACGGCGAGAATGAAGACGGTGCCGATGGCTCAGTCTCGGCATCTGGATCGAACGAAGATACAGTGCCCTCTTATCTCGATAAGTACGGTGAGAGACGGTACGAGTCCGACGATGTCGGTGCTAGTGTTGCCGGCAGATCGGCAACCCGCTCTTCGCACCGGCCGACGCAAAAGTTCACATCACCGCTGAACTCGAATGCCGAAGTGGTCGCTGATATCGAGCACCACACGGGCATTGATCGCATTGATAGTGATAACATCCATAGCTCAGTGCAAATGTATAATTTGTCGAAGAAATGCTGCAAGAATTACCATCGCCACAGTGATGCGACCACCGTCACTTCGGCCGCTTCTTCGTCGGTGGCGGGCAATTCGCTGCATGACTGTGCTTCAGGGGGATCGTCGTGTCAAGCATCCAGCAGTACAACAGCCCAACAAATACCCTTAGGCGTGTCGTCAGCAACAGCAACGACAGTAACCTCGTCGCTGGCATCGTCGTCTATGTCGGCCGCCTCGAAGGAAAAACCTTCACACGAAGGCTTCAAACTGCACCGCAAATGTCTGGAGGGTAATAATTCGTCCTCAGATGAGAGTTTGCAAAAAGTGTCCTCATCGATTGAATTTCTAACATGCTTTCTGTTAAAGAAGTCGCGTATTCCCAAGAACCCGCAAAGTGCCAGTGGCAGTAGCGGTGCCTATAAGAAGTCATAGTAGAAAGTGACCGTAACAAAAAGAAAGCCGCATTAAATCAGTGCATCTGTCACCCGTGTTTGTGCTGCGGACTTTTCAAAACGCAGAAGTAAAACATTTTAATTGACAATGTGGAGCGTGTGCGCATTACATGGGCAAGGGAAATGTTTTTGTATGCAGTACACATATACACAGTAATATATTGGTATGAGAGCGTGGGGGTGTGTATGTGTCCCGTTCAAAGGGCAATGGTATGCGGGGTGTATAGCTGTGTTGCAGCTCGGCAATGGCGCTGCAAGGTTACAAACGATCAGATATCAAGGAGATTTTGACAAGGCGGACTTCAAATGTACAACATTAATTTGATTTTTGAATTGAACGGAGCGACTCCTGCATTTTAAGTGGAAATCATTGCCTTTTCTGTGAACATTATAAAACCATTGGGTTAAGTTAGGCTAATTGTACTCACGCATTCACGCATGGATCTCCTTGGGCTTTAACAGTGTTAACACATTTTCATATAAGAACAACAGCAAATATATGAATTATGACCAAATATAAGCAATTTTAAAATAACAACCTGCCTAAAACAATTTAAACATTTAAACCTGCA
>JXPZ01005015.1:8483-67695 GCA_001014575.1 Themira minor
CCATGTTCTAATTCCTTGAGGACATCCAAATTAAGTGGGGGTTTTGCTTATTCAGGCTGTGTGCTTGTGTGTGTGTGCATAACATTTCACAAATATGAGTGTGAATTTGTTTTTGAGGGTTTTGTTTTTGTTTGAATCATTTATATGGGGAGAGGTTGTGTATTTGGCATTTATTTATCTTTCCTTAATTATGGTTGGAAGCGAACAATGTTAAATGCTTTTTATTTGCGGTTTTGTAAGTTGATGTTGAAAGCCGGTTCACTTGAAGTTAAAACAGGATAATATGGTGAAATAATTTCCCATTGGTTTCAGTCGACCGCCTTTTCATGAGAAGAAATCACCCAACACCCCTTAAAACCAAAGTAAATGCACAGAGGGAGGTCTTGCTTAATTTTCTCACACCTTTCAAGAAAGGTGACAAATGAGTATGCTGTACTTCACCCTCATCGTTGGTTGATGGGCATCTTTTGTCGAATCCCTCCAAATGAAAGCTCTTACCACGCACGTTCATGCGGACAACACCCACCCAAGCACTCAGCCACCCAACCGCCCAACCACCCACCTACTCTGCTAGTCAGCCAGTCAGTCAAATAACTCAATTAATCTTCGCACAGTCGCACAGTTAATAATTATACTTAATTAAATGCGCACACACCCTTGCAATTAAATCGTTGCACTTCAATGTCTTAGGTATGTCTGAGGGGTGGTCAACCATCAATACACGAGGGCAACCAACCGCAGACATTCTGCTCTCACCCTTGAAACGGTGACAAAAGTTAGCTTGGTCTTTTTTGTGCTTTTTTATGGTAGTTTTTGAATGCGAGGGTTATGGCTGCATTTCCACTTCTGACTTGTGGTTCAACAAAACACAACGGTTCGTTTATCTCCCCCTTGCCTATTCGGTTTGGAGTTATTTTAATCTTTAACTCGCACGTACATCCGACCTGTATGTATGTATTGATCCCAATCAGTCGAACAGCCGAATGACGCCATGCCATATCGATAGCGTATCACCGCCATTGTCACCGTCATCGCAGAGTAGTCATTTTCCAATTTCGTTTAAATACTCCAGAGTATATTAATCATTGTCTAACCTCAAATTCAAAGACGAACATCGAAGTTGTCTTCTAGTCAGGGACGGACTGCGGCTGCTTTCCGTACGTTGCCTTGGTTGAAATGTTTTTATGGTGGAGTGCGTTTCATTAACTTCATCGATAATGGGTGGACGATAGAGATAAAGATTGTTACATCCCCAAGATTGAAGCTAATGCCAAATGTAATAACATACATACCTGTCTCTTGATTTTGCTCTCGCTTCCCGTCTCAGCCGCCAAGCGGCAAAACATTTTGTCGTAAAAATCGGTCGGTAGTCGCGAATGCTGGTGGATTATTTTCTTAAACGGTTCTTCGTAACGTTAAATCCAATTATAATTGCGCTTATCAAAAATATAACTTCTTGTGATATTTTCCTTGTCATTGCGAACCATGGAACTTATTCCTACTATAAGGGTGTACTTCATTTACAACCTGTGGTGTGCTGTGTTGTGCTTTACAGCGGTGCTTAAGTGGGAGGAAGGAGCTTATAGGTATCAATACGTTCGGTCCTGTGGTTCGCCTTATGCTTTTGCAAAGTCTTCAGAGAAGGCTGAATAAGCCGCCCAATCAGTTAAAAGAAATCGGGTAATTTATCTTTCGCCGTATGAGACACCCCGTCTTCATGGGGGCCCTATCCATGGTATTAGTTGTGCGGTTTTTCGCTTTCCAACCACCGTTCACCCACCGCGTCAGTTCGTAGATACTCGCTTATAAAAGTTTAATTGAAGGTGAAATTACTTGTCGAGGATTTATTTATAATAATATATACCGAAACTGAATATACACCAACAGTCCGACATCTTGAAATATTCTGCTATCCTACCGCTCCACGAAATTGGCTTTAATAAACTGATTAGTGGATAAAGTGAAAGTAATTGTGGCGTCGTTCGACCTTCGGGAAAATGAAATGAAATCGGAAACTTTAAAGCGATGAACTTTGAACGAAAACATCGGTGAAACGAAAATTTTCCCGAAGAGATTATATCGTCATTTCATTGCCGGATTACGGAACGTTTATCAGGAGTAACTTAGGTAATAGAATTGAGAATGGGGCACGAAATGAACAATTTAGGGACTTTTCGAATTTTGTAATATTTCTAATACACTAAAGTTATTTTCATTTATTTTATTAATATTATTATATATGTACTGTCACATCACTTATACATTACATTAATTTATTTGGTAAAATAACTTATTAATAATTATTGAATTTGCGTTCAAGTTATTTCCGTGCCAATTGAATTTGTTCATATCCAGCATTCCAAAGAAATACCTTATGCCACAGCACACACAAACATTTCAATGCGATAAATGGAGCCCGAACTGCACATTGTGTAGTGGTGCCTGGAATAATTTGTGTCTGTTTTGATTGTCAATTGAGCTTGTTAATTTGTCGGGAGTGTAACAACAAAGTCAACGTTGTGTACATTTCCAAACTCATTTAAATTATTTTAAATTAATAATGTCATTTGAAATTGTAAACGGTAAGAATTGATCACACAGAGTATATATGGGTGTTTTGCGCTTGTTACTGCATATTTGTGTGTGTGCATTATGGCATACAATGCAATTCAATGCAAAATCCATGGTGACCCGACCGTAAGATCAACAGACCGGAATTGGTCGCATCATTGCCTTCAACAATTAATACATTCAACCTAATTAATGCAACTGACTGACGCAATGGACATCAATGCGAAATATAACAAAAACAACCACAACGTCTCACCTATGAAACAGCGCCACGAGCACAATTAACAATAACACCAACATCAACACAAAAAATTAAAACAAATATACAAATGACTTTACAGAGCAATTATTATAAAGAGCATTTATTAAAATTTCACCTGAAATTAAATTGAATTATTGCCTCATCTCTGAGTGCGTGGCGTGTGCAGCCGTGACATTAAATAATATTTAATGTAATCAAAATAACTCACAATTCAATCGAAATTCAAATAGAATTTCCGTCGTTTTGTGTGTAGACGACAAATTATACAACAACACTAGCATTGGCCCATCACTGCTGCAGCCAACAAATGTCCGTTTGTCGAAGAATTAATGATGTTCACGAACAAACGGCATCCAATCCATTCCATTCCATAACATAAGCAATGGCAAAGCAGCCGGGATGTATTCCAACGGATACCCGTCATTGCACAAGGACACCTACCCAGGTCCCATTCACATGCATTCTGGCTTGTGACAATTATTTTGGTTGGGATTATTGTAATTGTCAATAAGTGTCGGTCTCGCACTCCAGACAGCTTGTCCTTGTTATAGTTTTTGTAATTGTTAATAAATTTAATGAGTTTCAATTATTTTTAAATATACAGTGGTACCTCGACATACGAGTTCCCCAACATACGAGTTTTTCGAGACACGAACCGACGAGCAAGTGATTTTTTGCTTTGAGTTACGAGGGAAATTCGAAATACGAGTCTGGTTCGGTAGTAACACGCAGTAGCGCCATTACGATCAGTTAGTTGCTTCGAGATACGAATAATTCGAGATACGAGCAAGGTTGCGGAACGAATTAAACTCGTATAAGTTATCATTAAATTTTTCCATCATTGAATATTTGTTTCTAATTAGTTGACTCGGTCAAATGTGAGGTTATATTGTAAAAGTGACTGTATCTTACAGATTATTGAAATCTTTGTAATTAATTTTATGTGTTATTTAATGTTATTAAGTACCACACTTATACAACGTAAAAGCTTTTCAGTGCCCATATAAAATTAAAGATATATTCCTGTATAAAATATAGCCAAAACATTGTTTCTAATTAGATGGCAACAGCTGTATGTCTATTTTGTTTTGTCAGAGTAGATCATTTAAAATGCTTGTTCTGTACATTAATTTCCAACTAAATCAAAATGTTTTATTTTCCTATCCGATGACATTGCAATTGGATTGTATATTTGCAGGCGACACACGATCCTGTGAGTGTGTCTGTTAGATATTTTGCGTATGATAATCAATTGGGGCAAAAAATCTCCTTGAGAAATCTCTGTTAGTCTCGTGTTACAATCTGACTCACCAAAGTGAGTTAATACGAAACCTCATCGTATTGTACGTCAGATGTATGTCAGCGCTGCCAACGGCTGGAATAATAACTTAATCTTCTAAATATAAGATCCTAATTCACTTCCCTGAGCTGTCACCCCTTTTTCAAGAGCGAAAGCCAAAATAAATTTGTTTTCGGTGGGGGTGCAACATAAATATGAGACATGCTTCTAACATAAGTCAGGGTGGGAACGTGAAATCGAAAAATGTATTGAAATTACCCTTATTGGCAGCAGTGGCTGTTCCGCATATAAGGTTTTCGCTGAATGTCCTTCTTAGGCCTGTGTGCGTTTGCCAATACGAAAGGGTGTCAATTGCATGTACATTTTCTTATTTACTTTTGCTTTGTTGCTGTCGGTTGGGCTTCAACTTCAGTTTACTTTCTCTAACTTAATTTATGTTCCCCCTATGGTGTAAGCAAAACCAAATTCACACGAGCACTCCGTTTGCAACACCCATCACCGATTTAATATTGGACCGGTTATTTTAAAAAAAAGGAATCCCAATTTCTAACAAGATAATTGTCATGCTGTTGTCTAGAATACATATAAATATCTTAACTCTATTTGTGTAATCGGCGAGAACAATTTCTACCAAAGGTACCAAGGCACAGTCTAGGCCGACAGTATTTCACTGAAAATTTTATGTAACTTCGAAATTTTTCAATTTTGTCTTCATTTATGGGTTGGCCGCAACCCTTACCTGTCATGTCAACATGTTGCACAACTCAATCTTATCTTTATGCACTGAAAAACGATGTTAGCCATTCAGCGTTTTCTCGTGTCGATTATTATTTTATTTCCTTTCGATTTATCCCGTTCACGTTCTTCAGTAAAGCATTGTCCCCAGTCTATGGTATATGTAGTACTAGTTGTTGTTGTTGATATTCTTGTTTATAAATAAATATGAAATTCTATCTGATATTCATGCCTTCCTGTTCGCGTTTACCACTCGACGTTCGGTCGTAATTCGGAAAGTGTGTCTTCCTCCATTTTATTCCTTGCCAACTCCCGACCGCTGTATAATGTGTATTTTTATGTCTTCTCTGTATATTTATTTTTTCTATGATACACACATCAAAACAACACAGTCCGTCTATATATTTTTATTGATTCGGATTGATTTGTCGGAATGACAATCTCTTCTTGGGAATGTTCGTAGTTCCGATGGGTATGAAACGTAACACGTTCAAAATATTATGCCGAAACACATTTTGTAGACATTTTGCCTAAATGCCATGAACTGAATAGGGTGTTTTATGTGCTTGTTTTGACGTTTTGTCCTATAAAGACGAACTATGTAATTAGAAGTAAGATACCATCCAGATCGAAAAAAGAAAGTTTTCAATTTGTTCCCCCTGTACTCACTATGTTCCGTTAGGCGCAAAAATCTTATCGCGTAAGGATCAAACCGTAAAACAATTTCGTCTTATTTCGAATTGCGTGTAATACACATTCTTTTCAATGGTAAGTTGTGTGACTTCCGTGAGATTCTTGTGTTTTCGTTGTCCCACAATGGCGTGGTATAGGTGGAAATCCGCCTTACGTTACCGCTGGTTCTAGTGAAATATGATGCGAATTGTTTGTGGAGCGTTTATGATTAAAATCTCGAAGAGTACGTACGCTCGTTGACTTCCGAGTACCTTTCACTTGATATGGGCGCTGTCAAAGTGACAGCTTAGAAATTTCAATGATATCTGTGGGTTACGAGCACCATACGCCCCGCAATATATCGCCCTTTGTTTCAGATCTAAAAGTCAATAGCCGGTCGATAAGAATGCAATGGTTTCGTGCAAAATCAGATTACACATAACGAGACAGAATTACGCAATTGATTGGCATCGGAAACTGAAGTGTTTTTATTAATTTTACAGCTATTGACTGCATTAAGTATTTCATTATGGTGGCCGCGCTTCTCCTTTGTCAGCGTCTGTCGAAAAGAGGAAGCCGTCGATTACGGCTCTCAAATTTGATTTGTATTCTGATCGGGTAGTTTACAGAGGGTTGGGCTAGTTGCGGCACCCCAACGGAATGAGTCTGACACGCGGTTACACATAATTGGAAAGTGATTGACGCTTTACCAAAGCAAGACAGATATTGCATTTACTAAGTGCCAACGAATAACTGTTGCTGTCCGGAGAAGGTAACTGTTGAGTTTCTTAAATTTTTTCTAATATTTTATTTTGACTTTGATTTCGGTTCGTTTTTATTGAGATTTTGCTGACAGTCTTGATGATTCCTTCGCGTATGGCTACTGACAAAAAAAAAACCTTCTTTTTAAATTACAACGCGCTAAACTCCAAAATTCCGTTTTAATGTGGTGTTTATCTTTCTTTTTCCGATATGAGGTTTGAGACATTGTCGCAATTCATTTCATGCAAGCATTTATTATATGGCCTTTGGCTATTCGTTAAGTATGCCAGAAAACAATTCTTATCAATACTCCTTGAGGGCTTTCGCCCATGCCTCAACTAGCAGAGTCTATTTGTTCTGGGCTGCACGGACGCACGCCAATGGCCCTGCCTAGGCTTTTGTAAACTCATTATCTTGGTGTTCTCATTCTTGAGATGTCATTGATATACTTGGCGAATGGATCCAGAGCAGCCCCCCCGTGACGTACAACATTGGGTTATGTCATGTTGAACGTGACTGTCTTATCTGTTATACTTATTCACCTGCTAGTATTGTTGTTGGAGCAATTAAAATCGTGTACTAAGCAGTCAGTAGAATTATTTCATATTCACCATTTCCATTTTATTTCATTTCAATTCAATTCGAAAATTCCGATTTGCAAGACTCAGACCAACGTAATGTTTTGCGCAGGAAGTGCTCGTCGTCGTACGACTACAACAGTTGGAAAAAGCACTTCCAAATGTACGTTAATTGCTTGGGTTTTTCTAGATAAGCGCGTGTTTTTTCACAAATTCATGCCCATCGGCATCGTGGGAGTTGCCAGTGTGTGCTGAACATGATGGCAGTGGCAGTTGAACACCGATAATTGACATTTTTGCAATATTTGGTGATAGTGAAATGTCAATAGCTTGTCTTTTGAAATGCCCGCTCCTCCCTAGACCAAAGCAACCAGCGCAATTTGCCTGAACCCCTTTAAACAGGTTTATAATTCAAATTTTCGACACAATTCAAGGATACAAAAAGGCGAAATTATATATTATGTGAACAAATTTAAGAAACCTCGAAAAGTTTATGATAGACATACTTATCATAAACTTTTCACAAGCAAATCGTTCTTATTGGTTGAAAATTTTTTCATATGAAGACATTGAAAAATCCGAATTTCCCATTCAGGAAATAAGGAAAAACTGGTAGAAATTTGTCGTCTAACGTTGTCTTCACAATTATGAATTAATGAGCAACAGAAAAAAGTCAATGCATATCTGTAAATATTCAGTAGTAAAATATAGATAAAATAATTACAAAATTTTCTTATCTGAGGCTCAAACAGCCGTTAAGGGAATAAGGGTGAAAACTCATTCGAGTCGCCCGCATATGACGTAACTTTGCTAAATTTTTCACAAGAGATGGCTGTTTTCCTGCCGGCCATTGTATGCGGAAAACTTCGCTTGCACGAAAAGAAAAACGAAAGAAACTGACAATTTGTATGGGCGCAAAACTTTTTTACATACGATCAAAAGTTTTCGTGCCTCTGAGTTTGATGGCAATTTCTGTGCGAAGTGCATCCATGGATAGTATGGGTGTTGACTCTTTTACAGCATATTTGCTTACTACATTTCATTTGCGAAAGTGCCAGCAACAACGCTAATATTGTGTGTGCCTTGCAATATTGTGTGGTGCGCAGCAAAAAATCGATGGGAAGACGGTCCGATCAATTGTCGAGGATTGGTAATTCGCATGCTCGCTGCATGAAAGTTGAAAACCTCATTATCCGAGGAGTTGTGTTTCGTGTGGTCGGACTCGGCTATGAGCGGCTGGAAATAGCGTTTATTCATTGCATACTTTTAGATTGAAATTTATAATTTGTAAATTACAACACATGTGCGAGTGCGGTTCTCGCCAGTGCTTGTGTACGAAATGAGTACTTGCCCGTGTGTTGTAGCCCTGTAATTCTGAAGTGCAGATGTTAACATAATTTAAAGTACCACTATTATACTAACCTTTTGCGTAATTAGTGTGTCTGAAGGTGCTTTTCTCTGTTCTTGTTGTATTAAGTTCTTTGATGTTCGATTTCAAAAGTTATTTATTTTTTATTGAAAAAAGTGAAAGCTTAAATTGAAAAATAATTTCTCTGCAAATAAAGTTTACATTTAAGACGTTGAAATTAATTATTTAAATTACCTAAAATAATAACCTGCGTTCTTGCAGCTTTAAGAGGTTTTAAGAGTTCTCTCAACTAAACCAAAAGTCGACGGCAGTCGAAGAAAGTGAATTCGTAAGATTTCTCGAAGAGCAAAATGAGAAGTTTAAAAATGTGTACCTTGATTTTGGTTTCTTTACTTTGTAATACGATATGTCAACATTTGCTTTGCCCACCACAAATGGCACAAACACACGGACGGGGATATACGAAGGTTGTGGCATAGAACCTTTGACATAATCCTGGCACACAGTATGAAGGTCAATATCATAAGTTAACAGTCGACCAGCGGGCAGACAGGCCGCATGCTCTGTAGCCTTGTGACTTGATTGGATCTCTCGCCGTGCCCCAACATATGGGCGATACATCAAAAGCTGTAATGGCTTCCCGTGGCGCTTCAACTATGTGTAGTGACCCTTGTTTTTTACCTTCACCACCTTAAAAACTTAGTTGTGTGCCATGGCACACAAACGCCAAATGTCTAAGTTTTACAGTCATCGTCGTCAAAGTCAAACACACACTGGGGAAATTAAAACACACCGAACTGCATGCTACTCATGGCCCACCCAGAGTCCGGCAGAACGAACGAAAGAACGAACTAACAATCATGAAGGCATGAAGGATGTATGCGAATGACTGTTTGGGTTTTCCCCTGCAGCCTCCCAAGCATATTGTTGCTCATCTCAGTGCTCCCTGTGAAGATATTTCAAGTGCAAAGGCAAGCCCAATACAATACACGCGTTTTAAACTATATTATGCGACACTACAGAGTAATATGTCATGTCTTTTAACGTGAGTGGGATATCTGACGGCGTTGTAGCCTTCACCAAGTTCCATGTTTCTATCTATATATGGTATGCTTGCAGTTGGTTTCGATTTATATTTTAATGCGAAAATTGAGATGAGCTGTCCTCTTTGTTTGGTCCACATTGTTGATCTAGTTAAAGGCTTATACACGGGCTGTCTGGACTGTTGAAGAAAAGTAAACCTACCATTGGCATAAATAATAATACAAATAAATTGCTTTATCATCCAACTATGAAGGTCTAAGTGCTGGTCATTTAGCATTTCAGGTGACCGAGCCTTGAAGTCGGTCCGACTGATTACACAACTGATGTGTAATGTTGTGTGGCTAGCCGTGCAATTTGAACGTGATTGAGACCACATAATTTTGTGAAGTTTTTGTTGATTAGTAGGTTGTTTGAAGTGCCAATAATTTTATTCGGGGTTTCTGTCCTCTGATATTTACGATTCTTTGTTATAAATTTTCGTTATAGTTATACTTTTGTATGACTCTTGATCCCATTTACATTGCTCAACGTAACTTTCGTGGACATTTATTTTGTTCTTTAGTGGCTTAAAATTTGTTTTTAATGAGATAATCTCAACGGCTATGACGCCAAAGCCACCCTCACATCGACCACTATTTTCGTCTCACACTATCATTTCCATTACCGTAACTGTCGTTGTTATCCTCAGTATACAATCTTTGACCGCAAGCCGATTAGCCAGCTCAGTTTGGTAAGTTGAGTGAAGTGAAGTAAAGTCGAATTCCTCGAGGTGTGCTTTCTTTTCGCTTTCTTTTCATAAAATTTTATTTTACGCCATAACTTAATGCTCACCCGATGCTTAAGGCATAATTTCTTGTTCCCCTGTGTGTTTATATATAGCAATGATATTAACTATGGTATATATCCAAGATGGGTGGGAGGGTTTAAAAACGTAAAATTTAAACCTCAGTCATCTCGTTTGTCTGAACTCTGGAATTTTGGTGAATCGCGTGCCCTTTGCTTGATATTTCGACTACACAAGAATCAAGAATATATTTCGATAAAAAACACTGAAACGCTGATAAAAATTTTTTATCAAATTTTTTTGCTTCTTCCTATTGTCAATTGTTGTTACTCTTACTCATTTTGTCTGTCTACCTTGAGCTATGCCTATTTTATTTGTGTTTGGCTTTATTTGATGTTGGTTGTTAATTGATTTTCAAAGTTTTAATTCAGTTGGCGTATTGCGATTTATTTATGCAACCCCCATGCAGCCGCTCGGTCCTTATTTTGGGAGACCTTTTACCAATTAATCGATCAGACCCATTGCCACCGTCCGCCGTCCACGACCACTACAAACCCAGGCCCCGCCTATGTAATACGCAGTAGTCACACAGCCCAAATCAGATGGCCACCAACGCTAAAACTCATTGCATATCTGAATCAAGTCGATAGTGTCCGTCTACTTCGCAATTCAGTCTGACTGTTGCAATCAACATCAATGGAATTTCGCTGTTGCGGTTTACTTTTTATCGTCTGTCCGTGAATCATCCCGTTCGTGATTCAACGACACCGTGTCGTACTTACACAATGACAACACAATCATGTCGCATGTCATGTCCGTACGGAACTGAAATCATGTGAACCAAAATCGAGGTTGGTGTGCTGTTGTGGGGCTCATGGCTTCGCAGAACAATACATACAAAGGAAAGCAGTAGAGTGCATAGCGTTCGTTTATTTTCTGCCTAAATGACCCTGATTACGATACATTGGACCGTGGTCTCTTATCTATTTATTAACGTTGCGTCTCCTATTCGCTCGATCTCCCTCTGATGACCACAGTTGTTAGCCAGTTGCGGCCAGCAGTCGCACTCTATTTTGGTTGATACAAACAAACACGNAACTCTATTTTGCACTCTATTTTGGTTGATACAAACAAACACGCATGCAAAAATTGTATTGTCACCGATTGGCGTATATTCGTAAGTGTGAGTGTATACATTCGCGCTGCAATCAGAGATGTATCTTCGTCGTGGCCGTGGGGGCATTTTCGATTGTTTATCCAAAGTCATCCCCTTTCAACACATTGTTTATTTGCCGGTTAATGTTGTCTGCGAACTGGAACTGCATCACTCTACTCTAACTGCGTATGCCTATCAATGAACTTCTGCCCAATCGCTCAGCTCTTACGGTAATAATGGGATCGTTCCTTGGTTTCTTGTATTTCAATTCGGTTTTCGATGAGTTATATTGTTGTCGGTGGATGTCTGCGGGCCATGTGAATGGACCTGCGACGATTTTAAGTGTATTTGCATTGTTCGGTAAATAAGTCAGAAAAGTGCTGACCAGGACAGTAACGCTAATATGCCTGGCCAAACACAAGTGGGACATATAAACAAGTACCCAAATGCAAATGTGTAACTACTACGAGAGCATATTTTTTAGTTGCTAGTAGTCAATCGATCATCATTACCCAAGTCTAATGGTAAGTTTAGTGATTATATTAAAATAGTGATAAATTTATCGCATCCAATTGACATTTCAAATTATTCAAAAGTGACAACACTTAAACTCCGAAATTTCAAATTTGTTGAAATTAAGTTTCACCACACATGGATAATAAAATATGTAATAAAACTAATAAATGGAGATAACAATTGTTAAGCCTTAAGAATTTTTAATTCACTAAATCAAACTTTCAATGCGCAATTATTTTGACACTTAAGACACGGACCATCACCCAGCAAGTCATAAATCTGCCATAATGAAGCATAATAAAACTCATATTAAGCCCGTTAAGTGTAGGGTCAACCGGAAAATAATGGCTGGTGAGTAAATAGGGTGAGCGAAAAGGGTGAGCCAGTGAGTGTATGAGAGGAAGGAAGAAAAATCGATACCGCTCGCCTCCACTTTATTAGTGACAAGTGTAAATCTTTGCATACTTTACGCAATGAAAAGGTTTCCAGCGATTACAATAACATTATTGGGATACTGTTTTTGCGCAAATCTCCATTTTGTAATTGTTGCTGTTTGTTAGTATCAACTTGTGGGAAAATATATTTTATTTGCACTATGCGAAGCTCATAAATTTGTTTCTCTTGACCGCTTTAGGGCAGGAACGAGAACTTTGTGGTGATATTTGGGCTGGTGGGGTTCTTTATTGCGGTGTCGAATGCCGGTTTGCTGCGGTTAATTACACTTTTATAGTTATCGAAAAGAAAGGAGAATAAGTCTAAAAGCGTATATGATATCGTATATGAAATATCTGATTCATTGATAAGCGAAGAGTTGTATAGCAACTCACTGGTTAGCACAACTCCAATATTTTGGCGGATTGAAGGTCTCATTTATGGATTTGTGAGATGGTCAAGAATGAATGACCACAATCTAATAATTATAATAATAAAACCCAATAGCATCTGGCCACTTCAAAAATACTCTTTCTGCATTTTATTGTCACCCCTCATGATATCTATCCTCATGGTAACTTTTTAACTGTAATATATACAATTGGTCCAAATAGTCGATGTGTTCTTTTGGATTGGTATATTTATAAGCAGTTGAAATTAATTCCCGTTGATTTAAACATATAAGGACTGTTATATATGTATGTTGCAACCATTCAATTTAAAGGATTGAGATGGTAAGTCACTTGAACCACCCGACGACCTAAACAATTTACAATCAAAGTAGAATCTGTTCTACCGACGTCTATAAGTGCATACAAACATACATTAGCAGACGAGACAACCTAACCATGGTTTGCAAAAGAATAACAGCATTTGGAATGTTTGGTACTGAGTTGTAGAATTGATATGCAAATCACTGCAGCAAGTTAGTTTATGCCTATTGTTGAATTGTTGAAAATTAATATATTAGAGTTAAATAGTGAATAAAATAAATTAAATAAATTATTATTATTGATTTACTATCACATCACTTATACGTTAAGACTATACAATAAACAATTTTTGAGATTTAACTAAATTAAAGTATTACAAACAATTTTAAAGCTTTGTATTTGTTTAAAGCTTCCCTAAGGAGATGTTTCCATTTTTGTATCTTGACGTAGAAAATTTTCATTTCATGGGCTGAAATTCAAATTGATATAAGACACTGTGCAGATGCGGTAATGATATGCTGCGGTCATAATTTTTTATGAAGTTTGCAGGCGGGGCCTCGTTGGTTGGGCAGAAATGATATTGAAATATCTAAAGCGTAAAAATCACAAAACTGAATAAATTGATCGTTTGCTCGTCTCGGAAGAAGTAATGTCAATGTCATTGGGTGAACAAGCTATCGGTGCGGCAATTGCAATGGCAATATGGAACTCAAATCAAACTAGTAAATCCTTGGAAATCTGAAATAATGAGAAAAACATTTCTGCTATTGAGTATCCAAGGTGTTATAGCCCTAGGCGGATCCCCCCTACCCCTAAACCGCTGTAGTGGTCAATTGAATATATGAATATATGTCTTTTGTAGGGTATATAAATTTAAAAAGCCGCCAAAAGCATATTCCGGCATTTGCATTTACTCGTAGCATCGAATTCCAATATTTGGCAATTGTTCATTCTGCAGAACAGCGAAGAACGGTTGAAAGCGGCACTGATTTGGCATACAAAATATAAATGTTTATGTCAAGCCACATCTGGTATTTCAATATCTTTATTGTACTCAGATGCCTTACTATTTGCCCTACTTTTGTATTGCGCTTTGCTAAAATATTATAGTGGTATCGCGTATTTGCTATGTCTATGGTTGTTTAAACATGTACTAAGCATTTCAAACGGTCTTTGGTCGATACAGGGCAAAGGGCATTTCTACAGAATTTATATTCAAGAAAAAACAAAAATATATTTTAGATTAAAAACCGTTAAAAACAGATAGACGTTTCTTTTTAGATATTTTTTAACTCCACTAATATGGACTCGAATTTCAAAAGCAACCCCAAATTGTTGTCTAAGCCAGTTCGAAGTCAAGTAAACATTTGGCGCAGCCATCAAAGCGTTGCCCGCACGCTCATTCAATTGTGGAATTTCATTGAATTAAATAAATTGTATGTCGGCCCGGATGTGTGTTTGGAAAAAATAAATTTTAATTTTTTATACAAGCTTTCACTTTACATGTACTTTCGTTGTTACGTTGAGGTGCCCCATCTGGTTGGCTTTTTGGATGGATGGTGTTTGGGCATACACATGCTTTGGTACACTTTCGTCGTTGCCCATTATATGCTAACCACACTGAAGGAATGTTGCCAACAACGTACGACATGTTTCGCAACCTCTACTCCTTGATAAGTTATACACGTTTCTTTACATTCTTTTAGGGCATCGAGCATTTGTGTATATGCTGCCTTTCCCCTTGCAAGTCCTAACCACCCACCGAACAATTGCGGTTTAGGTTAATGTGTTGACGCACAAAGCATTTAATTAATTTCCACTTATCGCCATGCCTGAAACGCCCTATCTGTCGGTACTATCCTCTGTTAGGAAAACTCAATAGAGCTTGCAATATATATCCAGCTCGATCTGGGTTGAAATTTTTAAATTTTGTTGTTCGAACATGTTCGGACCAGGTGGCCTTTACGCCGATTCTATGCACAAAATAAAAGTCGCTCTAACTATAGCTATTTTTACTATATTCATTTTTATATGCATTTTAATTGTTAATACATTTATTTCGTATTTATCGTTGCAAGCGATATCCTGAACTACATGATTGCCTAATGCTATGTGTGGTCAAGGAGTTCGGGCAGGGACCTGCTATAACCAACACAAAGTCACAAAAAGTACACTTAATCGAAAAGTTCTTGAAAGGTGGAATTGTACTCCAGTTGAATTCGATAGTTGTGTGGTTTGATTTTCTGATATGTTTCTGGGTATTTGATGACTTTAATTTAGCATTTTCTAGCAATAAAATATGTAAACGACGTCTGAAGACAATGTGTTGGTGAATTTGTGGGGCGCCAAGTACGACAGACAGCGAGAAGCCGGCAGGAAGCAGCTAACACACAACCCTGCCACTTGACATACGACGTCTCCCACACCGATGGCAAACAACAATGCGGTGGCCTGACTTTTCGTGTTTTAACAGCTCGCTGCAAGCTCCGAACTCCCAGCCAGCGTCGTCCTCATCAAACCGACAAATTTTGTAATGTTTTTGTTGTGCCTGATCCTTGCGCTTGTTAGCTTTGGCGAATCGCTTCGTGCATTTTTTGGTTGCTTTCCCTTCATCCACGGTTGCATTGCTCGCTTAGTTGCATTGCTGCTTGTTAAAATGAAAATTTTCTAAAAACCGGAAATGCGGAACAGCTTGAAAGTAAGTAGCGACGGCAATGGCAGCGAATGGCATTGCCGGTGGTTCGTTCGCCCCCTTGTTCGGTCGTTGAATCGGTCCGTCGTTGCTTCGACTGCTTGCTTTGCTGAAGCCTTTGTTATTGTTGGGTTGACGCAAAAGTTAACGTCGTCTTCATCATCGCTTGACTGACATGACAAAAAACTGTTTTTGTTTCGCTGCTCCCCCTTCACATCTCGTTCTCCGCACACCAACACCAGCAGCACCGCAGTAAATGGTGTTGTAAAATTGGATATGCAAACAAGGGTATGTGAGTTGATGTGGTTCTTTGCCGTTTTAGCGTTTGCTTTCCTTTCAGGCGATCCCAAAACGTCCATGCGATTGCATTTCGTTATTTTGCAGCATTTCTTGTAGGATTTCTTGGTCCCCAATATATATATATGTGTATGACCGGGAATCATTAATTTTTTGTTTTTGAAGCAATTTCATGGTTTTTTGGTTTTATGTGGGACATGCTCGATGGTATTTTGCTGTATCCATTGTATTTTATTAATTGAAAGTACCAAGCAAATAGTGAAAAGTGGAAGAACAACTAAGTTTATTTATTGTTGAAGCCCATTGAAAACTATACGCGGCACGTAACTATCGCATCTGCATGACGGAAACGAATGTCAACTGGTGGATGGGTCAGAGCGTCGCTCGCGACGTCCTTTGGGCAAGTGGTAAGCGTGAAAAGTTTCTCGGCTTTATTGAATGATGAGCTTAACTCAACCGAACATCCACGTCCCCATCGACCACTGTAAGAAAACTCCGGCCTTTACTAGACATTTTCCGAAAAGCCGTAACTGGCAAGGTTCGCTCAACAGTTGAACTTAATTTCCGGTGCGACCAGAAAACCAAAACAATACAAGTGGAGACAGCACAATAGCCTTCGAAGACCCCCAAAAAGTTTATAAATACGAAAATGGTTAGAAACCAGTCCGGAATAACCCAAACGTGTTTCTAGAAAGCAGCGAAGTCCATTTGAGCAAACGGTTGAGAAACGACTGTGCTTACAAAATAATCGCTGCTGTTTATTGGTTAACTGGTCAATGGGTAGAGAACTGGCAACATTCTATATTTATTTGTTACTACTTTAATTCTTTCGTTGTAAGTTAATATTTTCAATTGGTTTTACTGTTCCCGGTAACCCTTTTCTTGTTCTTGCATTGTTCTTACTATTTTTAATTTTACGATCGTTCAATCGCTTTGTCGCATTCGACGAAAAAATGTGTGAGTGCCTCAAAATATGTTTAAAAATGATTAAAAAGTTCGCCTACTTATTTGAAACACCCAAATGACTATAGTTTCTCAACAATTAAATCTTCATTGAGTTATAGCTGTGTTTATTTTCCGCCGCATGGCAATATTTCAATAAACTATCAATTCAATTGCACCGCAATTGCAAGAATTTTCTTTTGAATTAGTTCTCTAATTCGCACCGTCCTCACTCGTGAACGCCATTGAGTATCATCAATTTTCTATTCAAGCGGAGGTGGTGCTTACTGCAAATAAAATTATGTGCCTGCATTGCCATTTCCCATGAGACTCCCACCCTTCGTCGCAGAAGTTGTTGCTGCCTGAACGTTCGGCATGCCCGCTGCCCCAGCTCCGCAATCGTAATCGGAAGATGTATGACAAAATTCGTGCTATATCCACTTCCGCTATTGTGGCCGTCTGTCTATCGTCCCCCAACATTACTGGCACTTGTACGTTGCTTACGTAGTGCAGCTGCAGCATTGCAGTATCATGAATTCTGACATACACACCGTATCCTTATGCACTTTCAGTTCCATGGAATATCTACTTAAGCGACGGAATAACAATTTACCTGTTTTATTGGGTTTTAAGAGGTTAACTTAATTGCTTCGGCGAGTATTTCGTCGGACATATGGCATGCCATTTCGATTTGTTTGCGTTTATACAAGCATTTTTGGTAGAATATGCTTGTGCAGATTATAATAATTGAGAAATCCAAGGGCTTGTTGTTTGTAATGACAATGAACTAATTCTTAATTTTTTGCATTGCAGTCTTGTAAACACTCTCACAATCTAAATTTTTTATATATGTATATCTGAAATGCCTCCGATGTTAGTCCACCTGTCACAGACTGAAGCAACTTCTAGTGGTTGCGTTATTGTGCGATGAAATATATGACCCATCTTAAAGGGGAATTTAATTATATGAAATAGATTCGGTTTAACGCTTCATATACAGCATCTCATAATCCCACCCCCCCCACTTACTACCGTTGATAACGACTTCCGACATAGATATATTACTATCTTAGTAGATCAATTCAAAACCTGTTGGGATTGGCAATTTTTGGCCTCACAATTTGTGGGGGTGAGCGTGGAACACTTGCACATGCTACTCTCAACATAATTGTGTGATTTAACGTTAACAAAAGAAAATTAAGAACTAAGTGTTTTATATAATAGTTTATAAATTGTTGGCTCTTTAAAATAAATTTGTCGAAATTTAAATTTTCTGTCTTCTGATTTGATAATTTATCAAATCATTTGCAGTTTTGGACTTCTTGATCGTTACGGTCCCTTGTTGTTATTGTATTGCGGACCCTTATTGTAGTAATTCTGAGGACCTTTACTATTTTGTTGTTGTTGCGCAAGAAGAAGGGAATATGTATAAGCCGCTTGATTTGATGAGCAATCCGTGCATACACCGGGTTGACCAGGTGGACCTCGGGGACCTGTTTCTCCTAAAGCAAATACATATTTCAAAATCAAGCAGAAATAAACAACAAATTTTAAGAATATTCCAAACTTACCTGGCATTCCCGTGTCTCCACGATCCCCGGGTCGTCCCGATTGACCATCAATTCCACTACGGCCCTCAGGGCCTTGTGGTCCAGGCTGGCCCATTTGACCATCATGGCCTGGAGCTCCCTCAAAGCCGCGTTCACCTTTTTCTCCTTCAGGTCCAGGCAGACCAGGAGGACCTTGCTCACCTGGTTTACCCGGAAAACCTCGAGGACCAATATCGCCTGGCCGGCCAGCATAGCCTTTCTCACCTTTATATAAGAACGAAATTTCCTATATCAATTAATGCAAATGCTTCACCTTTGTACTAACCTTGATTACCAGGAAGTCCTGGAACACCAGGTCGTCCCCTTATACTAATGCCAGGTGGTCCTGGAGGACCCATTAATGATGACGATATTTCATTGACATAATCTAAATGTTATTCATTAAAGAATGTTTAATTTTCAATTATTTATGCGTAATTTACCTCTCACAACGTCCCCACATATATCTCGTATTAAATCACGATTAAATGCAAGTGGTTCGTTTATAACATCACCAATCCTACCATAGCCCGCTGGACCAGGAGGGCCAGGCGGACCAGGAGGACCGGGTCGCCCATTATGTCCAGGTATACCTGACGATCCTTTTATTCCGGGCACACCTTTTTGGCCAGGTTCGCCTTTTGGCCCCGCAAATAGATCTTTTTGTAGATTTAAATCTGCTCGTGGTCCTGGTGGACCCGGCTCACCTTGATCTCCTTTCATGCCTGGCAATCCAATTAAGCCGTTTAGTCTTCTCTCTCCCTTAACTCCCATAATTCCAGAGATACCAGGGCTACCCGGTTCACCCTTAGCCCCTTTTGTTAAGTGGGCTTCATAATTTCCAATCAAAGGTGATGGAATACCTGGTGGTCCCGGCTTCCCAGGTGGACCAGGTGGACCACGGGGGCATTGTTCCGGACAAGCACGAGCAAACGATTCGGAAGCAAGAAGAGCGGCAGGTGTCGACGTTACCAACCACGGTATCTGAGGTGTCGACGTTTCGAAAATTAAAGCAGGAAATGATATTTCTTCTTTTGAATCGTTGTCCATCGGATTCCCATCAGGTATTTGAGGTTGAGGTTTGTATTCAGGCTTAACTATGGGGGATCGGTGCCTTCCCTCCAGTATTTCATCGCAGCCAGTGCGTGTGGGCTTCTCCACATCGCAGCTGAATATCATCCATTGCAAATCCAACTAACATAGATCAAATTACTGTCGAAACCCAAGTATTCTCAAATCCAAAAGATACATACCGGCACAGTTTGTCTGTTCTTACAATTGCGGGCGACCGTGAATGATCCCTCACTGGCATCGATCGGAGAACGTACATCTAAGTGAGCACTCAAGTTACCAGAATGATCTGGCACGGGTTGACAATCGATCCACAAGCGTACTGCGTCATGGGTGATACCAAACATGATTTTGTGCCAAGAGCTATCAAACATCTATGAAACAACGAAAACAGTTAAGATGCCAAACAAAGGGTTACCTCATTATGGGATAATACCTCTGTACGTTTAAAGGAAACCGTCTGTAAGGCTCCATCGTAACTGGGCAACGCCAATTCAATCGTATTGTAAAGAGGATTCAAGGTAACACTCATTTGAGACTCAAAGTTATAGTTGGTCAAATCGAACAAATTCCATTCATTTAATTGTTGAGTCTGTGGCATGCGGAACGTGCACTCGAACGAGAACTCTTGAGGTACACCTTTGGGGAAGGCTCGCCATGATTCAAGTGTCATGTTTGAGTACTCGTCAATATGGTAGGCTGTTTGATAGCTTGTCGAACCAGATATTTGCCGAACACCACCCTGGTTTTCGTAACGATACTCATCGAAACGATAGGCAGAAATAATGTCATATGTGGTGAGATCGGGATCGCCAGGACGAACATTATTGCACGGTTGGGGCGATTGATATTCCTCGAACTTATCGTGATTCTCGTGGCCGTAGGACTCTAAAAGCGACGAAATATACGTTGGGCGAACTGTCAATAAATTCTACAAATCAAATAAAAACTGTGATAAAAAATCACACCACTGTATGTTATCAAACGCGTGAACCGCTAAATTATTTATTTATATAATAGTGAATATTCTTCAGTATGCCGATTAGACGAAGTGCATTTATCTGGGATGTACATGCCATTGGCTTGCATTAGAGTACGTACCATATGAGCTACTACGATAAAATTGACAATTGACCATCACAAAGAGTAAAGCCCACGAGGCCGGTAATACGAAAAGCCACCTAAGCATTGTATATTTTTACTTCTACTATTTTTTGTTCACTATTTCACTATTTTTCGTTGAATTTCATATCTCTTTGGTATCAGTTAATTTTTGTTTTGGATTTCCTGTGGAGATCGTGTCGATGTGATCTCGCTGAATATGCTCGCTGGACTGATTATTTTTAAAAATGAAACTTCCAAAATGTATTTACCAAACTACCGCAATCAACATATACAAATATATCTGTCTATCTGACCGCAATATAAGTTTTGGATGACATGTCGTACAATCTGCCCATGTACCGAATTTCATAATGATAATTATGTAGAACATATGTTCTCATATGTTTCATTTATTTATGTTGTACAACGCAATGCATTGTANGATTATAATTTCATTTATTTATGTTGTACAACGCAATGCATTGTAGTAACTGATTAATCAGTTTAACACATGACCCACACAGTAGAGCCGACTGATGTACACCGGCATAGTGCTGCTGTATACGCTAAAGATAGGAATGGAATACACTTGTACATTGAAATCGCTATAATACATTTTAGATTTCATGTTTGGACATAGAAATATGTATATTCTGAAATCTTATGAAATTGTGAATGTTTTAAAAATTCATTTGAGTGTATATACAAATTAAGCAATATGTTTGTATTTAATCACATGGCTATAGGCATACACAAAGCGACTTGGAAATGTTTATACTTGACTTTGTATCCATTCATAGAGTTATAAGTTAAGCTATATATATTATTGGTCTATGCTCGAATACTTTATATGGAACGGACACACATTTTTTGATCAGAAAGTCTTTACAATATGTTGACTTGAATTACGTGATATAATTCGATACAAATGTTGAGACATGTTTAAATACTAATTATAAGTGTATATTTCAAATATAGTCGCGCCAACTACGGACATATTTCACGTGGGTCAAATTTTGGGTTTGAATGGGAGTTACCAAAACTCCTGGACCGATTTAGCCAAACCACAAGCAAGTCCCCACACGAGTATCGCTTCACATTTTTAAACACTAAAAATCGTCTTTAAATATTAGTACGTTTTTATAGCACGTTTATGACCAAATGTCTGCATTTCGTATCCTATTAAGTTTATTGGGCTCTGCAAAATTACGCTTTGTAACACATGTCGAGTATTGGCTGTGGGAAGGCACTCACTATTATTATCGGCCAAGCGATAATCAAATGATGGAGTTGCATGCTGATCACCTAGGCTAATAACATGAGCATTAGAATATGAGTGGCGCCGCACGTGTATTATTTATTATATTACTGGTACTCCATCTCAACGTTATTATGACAAAGCGCTGCGGAAAATTTAAGAAATATAATATTGAAGGAAAGGCTTAATGTGGAAAAAAGACATGGATTAGACATTATAATTGTGAACTTGTTGAGTGATTTTTCAAATGAAACGAATTCAATTTAAATTGTTTTTTCCATTGTAGGCGTCAAGGAAACCCAAATGGAGCGGCATTCCAACAAAGGTAAGTCCCACCGAACCTTAGTTGCAAAGTGTTTTTTAATTAATTAAGGTTAAGAACTATGCGAATTTAGCGAATAAAATTATTTATGAATTCTTCAATATCAAGAGAAGTAATGCAAGAAACCGTAAATCCATAGTATCTCTATTTAATGTCCATACCACAATGAAAGAATGCTCTGAAAAATTTAGAAAATAACTCATTAAAATAAAAGGAAGCAGAACAACAAGAAATATATACACACGCTTGCACAGAGAAACAAGTGTACATATAACAACCGCAATAACTATAAATTCGTTTTTTTGGGATGGCTCTGCGTTCAGAAAGATGTTTGAGCCTGTAAACGAATACTAAAAACCATATCATAACAGATCGTAACCACACCGAGTTTAGGTGGTGGTGGGGCCACCCAAGCCTTTGAATCAGCATCCCAACGTACTCAGTCAGTCGGTCGTCTTAAAATTTACAAAGACCTTAAAAGTGTTCCACGCTTCATAGTGGTTGGCTTTTTAAAGTGTAGTTCTTGTTGCTGCTGTTGTTGTTGTTGCTCTCGACGACGCTGAAGCTGTTTAAATGCAATCAAGCTACAAAATTAATTAAATTTTATTCTTAACCTTCTCGAACGCAAATAACCAACCAACCAACGAACCCATGAAGTGTATGTGTAGTCGCCGCCATCGTCTTCGATGTGGAGCTGTTGATTGTACTGCTGCAGCGAGGCCGAACGAAAAGAAAGACGAAGGGATTCAGTGAAATTAATTCGAACGTGCAAAATTAAATGGAAAAATTTAAAACTTGAAAATGTTCATAAAATCACTAAATTTCGTTGTGTAACATCTTTAAGCTGAATACACACACTCATCTCTACGATTTGTGCCCAGCTCGATATATGGCTAGATGCTGAGAACGAAAACAGCAGGAACTGAACCATGAAAGGAGATATAAAGACGATTTCATTAAAACGTTTTTCATTTCTCCCCTTTCTTTGCCATTAAATTGTCGTGGAATTTTCGTTCTCTACGCTATTTAAGTATTTTCACCGCCCTCTTTCCCGCCTAAAAACCTATCCAAACCCATCCACTAAGAGGAAAATTTTAATTTGACATTCAGGTTGTCGGGGAGGGCGGATCAAAGTGAATGTCGTGCAAAACCCTTTGGCTCTCGCTTTCATTTCGGCGAAGGCACCATACGCCGGCAGCACCTTTGGCACTCCTGCTGGTTTCAGTTTCATTCGCACTTCAACTTATTAAAAGTTCGACTAAGTGTCGGTGTGGTGCTCATAATTCTTGTTACGTTACGGTGGACGACCCCCTTAAAGGAGAGCCCACAACACTTGGTGGCTGTTTGAGGCGTTTCAATTTAACTTAAGACGTATAAAATGAAAATCCAATAAACTTAAGCACCGAATTGCATGCAAACCGTCAGTTAGATGGTTCTTATGTAGCCCCCAACCCCCACACACTCGTATACGACCACATACTTATATGTTAACACCTACATATATACACTTACAACGAATTCATGCACAATAATAGTACAATAATAGTACAAGATTTATTTCAAACGCGTAATAAACTGTCACTGTGTTGATAAGGTGACAGACCAGGTGACTTTCCATATGAAGTCAACGGACTTTTCACTTGAAACCATCTCAACGCAGCACGATATAACGAAAAAACCAACCACAAAATAGGTTCACGATCATGGTGAATAGCTGAAGCCTAATAATATGTGTAAGTAGCTGAATGCTTCAGATCATTTAACATGGGATAGAGGAGACCAGAGTCAATAACTTTGACTTTACCATGCGATTTGGCTAAATCGGCTCATAACTTTGTTTTGATTTTAAGACCTTGGATAAGACCTTGAATAGGGCAATTTAAGTCTCTGAATGGACTCGAAAATTGTATAAAGAGGATACGGAAATCAATTTCTAAGAGATCGTAATCAATTATAAGCAAATATATATATTCAAAAGAATCCTACGATTTGCGATTGAAGTTCAATCATGCCAAGTCTTTATTTTCTAGCGGATCAATTTTAAATTTAAGCAAAAATTATTTCGGGATATTGCGAAATAGACAAGACAGAGAACAAACAATTGCTTGAAGTTATTCGCATCAAGTTTTACCTATTTTAATGTGACTCGTGCAACAAATAACATACGCTTCACCGACGCTAAGCGAAAAGACAAAAATTAGTTGAAAAGGTATACAATTTCAAATTCGAGGTAGACCGAGAAGGCATAAAAAACACAAGAAAAACTGAAATATTTCACTATTCGAGGAATTCTATCACGAGAAACCCTTAGATTGTAGATATAAGCGATTGAACTGAAACCGGGCCCAAACAGGAGGAAGAGGCCGACGCAAGAATGCTGTGAGAGTGTTTGTGTAAGAGGTTTATAAACGAATGGATATGAAGTGAACATCTTCCCAAATAGCTTGCCATTCCATTCCGCTCTATTCCGATCTGTTGCGATCCACTCCATTTGACATGCGTTTTATTTTATTTCATTTTTCGAAGGTTCATGGGCGTTCCTCGTTCGCATTGCAAATACAAACGCTTTTTTATTTTTGTCTCGGCTCAGCTTAACTCGGCTCCCCTCTGAGTTTGTACCACTTCTTAACTTGCTCCCTCACATTAAGCGATTTTGTGGCTTTGATAGCGTTCCCATTTTCAATAAAATTGACGAAGAAATAAAAATAATTTCGGCCACCCCTGAACGCACCGCTCTAAGACTCTGGCTGTACATACATATATCTTTTGCATTCATACAACTGACGTTTTCCCCAAATCGGCCCTTACTATTGGCTCTTGCTTAGTTTTGTTGTTGTGGTTGTTATTGTTTTTGTACCTACAGCAAAAGTTTCCGCTCACTCCAGTTGCCTCTACTGGTGTTTGTCTTTGTAACTCAAACATGCTTATGCGAAAAGCTCTCAATGCTTTAGTGTATTTACGGACAGAAAATATACTATCGACGAGGATGACGATGATAGCGCTGTCCCGTAGTCGGAGGCAGCTTTGTGTGAGGATGTCTTTTGGCGATGAACAGAATAAAAGTCTCTATTTGATGATGCTTTTCGCGATTTTTTCGCACTTGAGTGAATGATTTTTATTAGTTGGAATTCCTTCTGGTTTCCTTCGGCAATCATTCCCGTCCGTTCCCATTCGGCAACAACGAAAAAACGTTTCCACTTTCTTTCCAAAAAGCTCGTCGTTTTGTTTGTTCACCGGCTCCCCTCTCATTTTGTGCGAGTTTCGACGAGTCGAATCCCCATATATTGGCTTCGTCTTAAGTGCAAACAATAATGAATTTGAATCATTTCATTATTATTGTACTCGTAACAATGAACACACTCAACTACCAGAAGTAGATATGGAAAATGGATGTGGTGCATTTTTTGTTGTAGCGCTGAAAATGGCTCGTTCATCGGAATTTTCGTCGTGTTTTGTTATAGGTGATTGCAATTTCAAATGCATTTATTAATATTTAAGGTTTGTGGAAATTTAACAAGGAATTTTCATAGCTTTTGTATTGCGGGAATCAATTTAGTTTGGCTAACACCTATTTACCATTTCCATACTTCCATTCAGAGCCGTGTATTATATTTGCTATTTCGTTAATGTTCATTTTGGATCGTTTCATGGTTGTGGGCCAGAGGTATGAGAATAAAATCAATTGGTAATTTCCTCGACTAACAAATTTGCCAAAAGTCGACATGATGACCCAAATTTGTATGATGATGTTCCAATCGATATTTCAATTTCGTCGTTGTTATGATTAGTTTTGCTTTGGGAGGATGGCATGTTCCTTCATGTCCTTTCCTGCATAACACATAGAAAATATGGAAACTCAATACTTGACAGAGAAATGAAGGATCGGGCCGACGTGTGAAAATCTAGTCGAAAGGCAAACTGGATGATGACAGGAAAATCGACCTGCTCTCTGGCACACAACGTAATTATCGCGTAATAATAATAAAATTCTCGTTAAGTGTTGTGGTATGAAGTGTAAGCCTTCAAGCAAAAGCAATCAAGGAAGGAAAATCGTAAGGTACGACAGACAAACAGAAGCAGGCAGAAAGCACCTTCCCCTCTTATCCGTTCCATAATGGTTCAATAATCAGGTATACGGTACACGATGGCGATGATGACGACACTCAGTCTTTAATTTCCTTTCAATTTATGCTGCAAATCGATAGCATCATTCAGGCAGCCACTTACCCACCCATCGGTCCAGACAACGTTTGCCAACGTTTAGGGTAGCATTTGTTGCTTGTTGCTGAAAAGCAAGCTTCTTTTGGCAAGTTACGATTGTGTGAGCCAAAAGTGAATTTGAAAACTGAACGATGATGTCCCTTATGGATTTACGGGCTATCCAAAGTGTTTGTACATATATAAATTTTACATACTTCTATATATATACATATGTACAATGCAAAATACGGAATAGATGCATTGGTAATTGAGCCCTTCCCAGAATATTAATATAAATTCGCTTATAAGATAAATATGCTTATAAGATAAACGGAACGAATAACAGAAAATCAGTGTTTGGCTTTACTTAATTCGGGTTAACTGAATGAATTCTTAAAGAATATGTATTGCAAGTGGCACATCGTATAGTGTGAACCGAATTTGAGACACGAAGAATATGCAGGAAATGAAAATGTATGAATTTTCGATGTGCCCTTACAAGACTAAAAGAGGTCGTACTTAAACTAAAATCCTGGCAATTAAATGTATTGTCAATGCAACTAACCGAATCTCAGAATTCATTTCCCATACTTTACTATTTCGGCTTTGACCCGCCTTCCGCATGAATCAAAACGACACTAAATATACCCTGCGACGTAAGGCCGAAGACATATTGCTCTGCATACAAACATTTTACTTACAGCACATGTGATTATGTACTTACTGTACTGTCTGGGCTTGGCAAAGGTCGTCGCAAGCCATCATATTAAAATTGAATAAAAAATCAATTTCGATCCTAGGATAATACAATTTAGTTGTTTTGTAATTTCCTTTTTTAATATAACAAGATTTTTAAATTCTATTTGTTATGATATTTTATGCGTTCTAAACACAAAAAGGGAACGATTACTGGGCAACAAATTGCTGGCTTAAGGCCCACAGTAGGAGCCATGCCCTCCAAAGTGAAGAATTACAATTTTGGAAAATTGGATACATGGAACGTACAAATATTTTGTGTACTAACGAGATAGCCATTAACTTCACTTATTTGAAATGTAGTCTTTAATAATCATATGGTATGATTACATACCATAAATATGTTATGAGTGGTTTTGGTTCATTCGCCATCTTGAGGTACCCACCCGTAACTCGACTAGGTACGCGAAGTTGAGAACTTCGCTGCCGAAGTCATATTAATCACATAGATTATATTTTGAGTATGAATAACATTACCATAATGATAAACATATATCGCTTATGTAAACGTTTAATCCACATAAAACATGTTTTGTTACGGGGATTCAATTCAACGCGCAATGCACGGGGACCTACAACAAGAATATAATTGATTACATTCCAAGTTTTCATAAAAAGAACATTGTTCGTCTTTTGTTTTTTAATTTTTTTTTATATTGAAACATTCAGAACAAGTCACTGAAGAACTCAAGATGTATGTATGTATTTCATTTTTCAGACTATATCGGTCAATAGTTGCATAGATTCATGAAACTCTACATCAATTAATGAATGGAATCATACCTCTTTCTTCGTTTTTTACTATTTTCTTCATTTAGAAGCTTTACTATTAGGCCCTCGTTTATATAGCATACTTTCGACGCCATCACAAAATGAGTATGCCGATGAAAATATTTTTACTCTTATCCTTTTTTTGTTTTGGTGAATGTGGATTATTTCATTGCTCCATCCATCTTCGGTTCTTCCTTATTATGCTATCATATAATGAATATCAAATATAATACGTATCATTTGCAAAGGAAGCCCCGCACGCACACGCCAAAGTTTCCGCGTAAACAATTTGTGGCGGCGCAATTTAAAGATTTCAGAGGGCTTCTGGGTAAGGGGTGCGAAGAGCACCAACAGCAATAAAATGGTAGACAGGATGAATATTATAATTTTTACTTAATTTTCATTCAACGAAACCTAAAGAAATTGTTCCTGGCGGGGATCAGGTAGCTAATGGTAGTTAGCAGGTCTGCGTTCTTTACGTATATTTTCGTTTGCACTTGCAAGACAAAACTGCATAATCATCTTCGATGGAAAGCAAAATGCTGAATATATTTTATAAGAGGGAATATTTCCGGTGGTAAACTCTTAAGCTGCGGCTAAAACGATAAGCGGGATATTTGAATTTTTAATACGAAACTTGGTGGTAAAAGTGAAAGATAGACGAACACCTAATACAAACAAACTCATGTATGCACACATACACACTAATATATATACATATTACAATATGGTGTATGAAAAACGAAATTAGGAGTAGCTGAAAAAGGACGTCATCTTTCGCCACCTCCCACCCCTTGTTTTTTGTACGGACAGGACCAATTTTGCGTGTCAGTATCACAGCTCGCTAACGCTAGCTGCTGGCTGTCTTGGACCAACTTTTAATTTTACATTTGGTCCGTGGAATTATTCAAATTCAAATTTCGTTTCATTTCACGGAGTGAATTTCATTTGCGGTGGATGTCCCCCATTTTCCGTCACTGTTTGTTTCTCTGCGGCAACATCTTCGTCAGCTAATCTACAGTAAAAAATTTTCGGACTTTGGTTTCAAGTTTATTTGTTCCTTTTTCGTTTTTGTTTTTTGTTCGGGCTTCATTGTGACACTGCCACTGCCACGGCCACGGTCATTGCCGTCTGCTGATGGAATTCCACAAAAGATGCTGTTGTCCGTGGCGGTCGAATCGAGCGTTCGACTCATTCGCGGGGACCACTTCACAATCGCATAATATTAGTAGAAACACAATTAGAGTTGGAAAAATATTCAAATTAACTTTTATTTCCTTTCATTTCCTTTTATTTGCACACACCATTCTAGCGATGGTCCGTCCTTGGGTGTCGTTTGACTCGTCGTTCGATCGACGCTGTAACGTCAGGTCTAGCGAACTTGGTTTTATTCAGTCCATCAAAATGAAATCACAAATAAGCTTTAATGCCATACTAAATTATATTTCATATGCGAATTTTCAAATGATTTGTTGGTGTTTAACGTTTCACACTTTCTTGCAGCATCTTCAAGTGAATTTCTTCATGTGTAAAACATCATTCTTACCAGTGGTGTTGTCAAAAATGAAGCCTTTGTTTTGATTTTAAGTATTGATACTCAATGCAACAAGAAAAAGACTGACATGAAATAAAAGCATTGCGATCTTTGCTACCATAACCAGCCACCAAAAGCAATCAACGTTCATGCAAACGCTTTGTACTTTTAGCGTTATGCCTTTTACAATATTAATAACAACCAAGTACACAAATGGGCATATATGTGATTATCCTTTAGTTGCCGATTCACTGAGCCGTGCATGTGAGAAATTAGCATTTTCCCACAAACGTCCATTGAGTAGTTCCGCCAAATTAGATCACAAAGTCAATCGAGGCGGAAGAACAATGTCGAGGTCGAAAGAGAGATCACTTAATTGCTGGTTACAGATTTACAAAAGAGTATTCATAGCTATAAACATATAGCAAACTGGAAAATGATTGAGTATAAAAACCATAATTGTATTTTATATGTGGCTTAAATTTGCCCTGCACAACAATGAGTGGTAATAAGTGGTTCCCAATTGCTTGCTTTGAATTTGTCGCACTCAGCATCTTTGTCTCTTGTCTCGGTGATCGATTGGGTAATTATGGTAGTTTATCCTTTGCTTCACCTCACTTATGTTTCGACATTATCTCATCCATTATTTGCCTTTATGCTAGCCAGCTCCATAATTCATCAAAATGTCTCTGCCCAAGCTCGTGGTTATGCACATGGCCGAATATCTTTGCCATTTCAATGCGAGTTGCATTTTTTTGTTTTAGTTCATATTTATTTTTTTGGATATCGGGATCGTTCGGTGACTTCCATGCGGACATGTTTCCTCTAGTCACAACACTAACATGAGATGAGGCTTCCATCCAGATGATTGCGGTGCTGATGCTGCTTTTAAGATTGGCAAACTGATTTGTCAGCACTTCATTTATGTTTCATTTCATTTCAATTCTTCGCGCTTGCTTCCTTGTTTGTTGTTTGCCTGTTTACTGGAGCAGTGTGCTTTTTTTTATACGCTCATTTACTTTTTCGTTTGATGCGGATTCCTGTCAATTCATCTCATTAATTGTCATGTGATGTTATACCGAACCAGCTTCAACTCACGATGTTCAAATTATAACACAATTTCTCGTAATTCACTAACCGAACTAGGCGAGAAGTGGTGCGTACCGTGCTGCTCAGAACGGCACATTAGATACAAAAATGTGAATATGAGAGCATCCGGCTGGGGCACAAACAAGCAAGCAATCTTTCCGTTCTTAATAGGGGTTGCCATTTTAGACATGAGAAAGTATTTTAATTGGAAAGGATAAGAAAAACACAACCAGAACGTGTGCATTCAACATCAACTATACAACTGAATCAGCTTGATTATGCGTTGCGTCCGCGTCTGCGTTTGATAAATACCGAATTTATTCGTCATATAATTCCAAATAAATATTGTGGGTTTGCTTTTTGTGTATATTTTTTCCTAATGATTTCCTGTGCTTTTCCTCGCTTTGGTACGGCACACATCCGAACGAAGGATGCCGACCCACCCAATACATATCAAAAATCAGGAGACGGCAGGGCAGGGCCTTGCACGCTTACGCAACATTTGACATATTCTCTTCATTACACACACACTGTGTTAAAAATCAAAGATGTATGCAAACGCTTACACACAGAGACACACACGCTCATTCTACGTATGAAATGAACTGTATAACTGCCTGCATGCTGGGTGCTTTTGGTGATGTAAGGAAACAGGCTAATAATATATAAGGGAGGTGAATAAAAAACGACAAAAGAATGAAAAAATAGAGTAGAAAAAATATCGGCCAAGTGAACAAAGCAACAAAAGGTAGTTGGGTTAAGATGAGGTGGGAACAGGATTCAGGGCTGATCTAGTGGCAACCGTAACAGGATCAGCCATGCGGTCGGCAGGGTGATTTTCAGGTTTTCTTTGTTTGATTTTTTGAAACTTCTCTGAAAAAGTCACAAGATGATGCCCCATTGAAACTTAACCAAACCATCCCTCGGGTTCTGTTTGTTTTTTTATTCTCATCCCCTAAACATTGATATGGCGAGACTGACAAGCCTATGTGCTTCTTAGTTGAAGACACGATTTCGCAAAATTCGACATTGTGTCGAGCACACTCACTGCCTCGGTTCTCGTAATTATTGCTTTCGAATTGTTGTAGTTCTGTCAACACCCCATCGACAGTCGAACGGCCGACTGCCCAGTCAACGTCGGGGTTAATAATCATTATTTTCGTCGCTGTTCTCGTTCATCAAACACCTTTGGTGTGGAACACAGCGGGAAGAAACGCAACATTGACGGTGACGGCGACAGTGACAATGAGCCCACAGAGTGACACGCAATTGTATTGCGCCTTAGGGGTAACATTAGATTTTCAAATACAACAACAATGAGTAAGGAAAGCAACAACTGCCCAGGGGTTATATTCTCATTTTTGTTATTTTCTGATACACACCCCATACGATTGTATGTTTTCGTTCGGCTATTTTATTTGCAATGTTTATGATGCGGTTTTCGCACCTTTTGTTGTGTCGGGCCCAACTCATAAACTATACATTCTTGAAATTATGTTGTAAAACATACAACAGACATATATAATTGCAAATCATGGATGGGCTTAGTACGATGCATTCACTGTGGCTGAGCAGACGAGAAAACCGAATTTTCAGACACGTCATGAGAAATGCGAAGAGTTATAAGCAATAAACATCTCCGAAAAATGTACTTATCGCATTTCTCTTATTGGTTTCAATATGGTGGCCGATGAACGTGCTGGCGAAAGACGCATATGAATAGCATGGTTCATAATTCATATAGAATGAAAGGCTATTTAATAGGTTAGCACAAAATACATCAATGCAGTCTTCACCTATTCAATTGCTTTTCATCTGGCGAACAATTGAAGTCATCAACATCTAATCAACTTTTGCCAAGCCTTACTAGTATGTTAATAAGAAAGGAGACTACACATCATTGCCATTTAATGCTTAAAAAAATTGCAGAACAATTTGTATATCGCTTGAAAATACTAAAATTGTGTAAAACAAGTAGGCCACCTGCTATTTTCGCAGAGAGTTTCTCAACAAATGGGGCAGTCAAGAGATCCAGCCCATTGAATTTTGTACAGACCTGATCTTTTGTGTTTGTCAGTCACAACGGCGGATACCGACCTCATGAAGTCCACCTGACTTGTTGGTTCTCAGTAATCCTGCGTTTAATTCAAATTGGTTTTCTCGGGGTTTCGTCCTGCTCTTTTGAGGTGAAAATTTTCAAATTTTGTTCTTATTATTAATGGACATGACTATTTTTTAACAGTTAAATTTTCGATGTGTTGAAAACATCTTTCGTTAACTAATTGCACGCGTTCTCAGCGCTGTCTTCGTTCACGTTAACCCAAATTCCCAAAAAGAGCGACTTTCTTTGAACAATCAAGATGTATAAGAAACAGATGAAGCTCCCTAGTGGATTGCATAATGGGTACATAAATAAGAGTATACAGAAACAACAACAATATCATCAGCATCAAGAAGGACAATAGCTTAGAAAATTTAGACAATTCAAATATGGAACATTCACACTAACAAGCGCTTCCAAGTCCCTTGAGGCGTATGCGTGGTAAGTGGAATATGAAAATCGTTGCGGAGCTCATCTCGAATTGCGAAAAAGTAATGTGTTCAGCGAGGATGGATGGGATATAAAAATGGAAAATCAACTCCATTTTTTTGGTTTGTTTTGGTTGCGAGCCGAGGCGAGAGTCCCAGGGCATATTTGTTCTTGTGTGTCATCCTCCCCACCCCAAGCGACAAAAAAAAAAAAAAACGTTTTCCTGCTGTGGTTGGACATTTTACCTTTTGCACTCACAATAGGCATTCGAGTCCTCCAGTCGTCACTTCTTAATTTGGTTATATGATTTTATTTGAAAGCTTCTCATGGATTTTATTGTGGTTTTAGATGTGGTGTTTGTTACTGGGGGCTTCTGTTTTGTTTTTTGTTTTCAGAAATTTCATTTCAATATAATTGTGATTTATGAAGAGCACAGTAAAAATTTCAATGATTTTTTGTAGGCCGGAGTATCTCTGATTATGCCGAATATTGTACTTGCTAAGCGAGTTAGTTGAAATGTACATATTTTTTGTTGCTCCTTTGATGACCACCGAAAATTTCTTCTTGTCAGAAGGGAAACTACTATACAACAACGATTCCCAATTAACTGAAAATTGTAAACTGTTAATTTATTGCGCAACTTGACACTTAACACGCAACTTGTACTACGCAAAAATGCTACTGGATTCAACTTTCCTTCCTTTCTGAAGACAACTAAATAGCTAATGCGTTTCACAGAGTACCAGTATCCTAGTCCTACCAGTATTCTAACTTCACTTAGTAATTTGTTTTGTCCATATTACAATATTCAGAACAACGTTAAGTTACTGTTATTGGTTCTTTACACCGCTTTATTCCCAACAAATATATAAAATTTTAAGGAAATGAACATTGAAATGTAACCCCAAATGGCCTATTTATATGGGAGAACAGCTAATTGAATTTATTTTTGTATTTACTTTGGCTGCCTTTATAGTCATGCTAGAAATTACATTGACAATTAAAAGAAAGTATATGATAGTTCTGAGTGATATGGAAAAGGAAAATTAATTTTTCTCATCGATGACTTCTATTCAACTATTGTCTTGTCTCTGGATGTTTGCCTGTTTGTTTGCACGAGGGAGTGCACTGTCTAAAACTGAGATTTCCATTCCGCATTAGCATGATACTGGAACAGATGTCCTTGCTATTTGAAATTCACAAATTCGCTTAAAAGCATTTCAAACGGATTTTGGGTGTGCCAACCACGCAAATATTGGGAGAGTTGTAGAACACAAACCAGCGTAAGAATGACACCGCAACCGCATCAACCTTGAAATCATGGAATTTGAATAGAAAATAAACCCCAACCAAATGGAAATCAATCTATAGACCGATGTCACACAAACACTCAACATCGAATCAGAATCAGACAACTGATTTCGAAGCTATACTGTACATATTTTTCATTCAAAGGTAGTTTTTTGTTCCTAGTTGTGAAGTGTCGAACGACAACAGCTTGGTATGAGAAATTTCTTTTGCAAATGTCAACTGAAGTAGGCAAACAAACACTTCAAAATGTGTTTTCCAATAAGAAGCTTAAAAATGGACATACCGTATAAGAGCAGGCACCCCTCTAAATATAATGAATTATTGAGAAGATTTATTTGGGTATGCCAACCGTGAAATTCGGAGTTATAGGAAAAGTACCCTCTTTGTTTGTATCTTCCTCTGCATTGTTTATCGCCGATTAAAATTAATTGAAACCCTTGCTGACTGGAGGCTAGAAAATGAGCTCACACAAAGACTCCGTAACAAATGGCACTGCTCATTCAATTATCCATTCATTGCAAGAAAATCTACCACTTGAAAAAGTAACCGAAAAACCAAAAGGGATAATACCGCTTGTTTGCGATGCCCTGTTCTGCTACTTCGCGTCATCGAACGGCTTTTGTACGGATTTGTTTATTGTTTATGTTGTTATGTCAAATGTGTCAACCCGAAAATACCGAACGTGATGGGATTTTTCTTGGAATAGGCTTTGATTTATTATCCTCCACATCATTATGATCACTTTTGTACATGAGGGAGACACGAAATGTGCTCGAGAGTATTTCACCCAAAAATCTGTTCAGGTATCGCTTAACCTGTTCGAGGGGTTGTTTGGTTGTTTTGTTGGTTGATACATTGTCAACCATTTCTAACTGTCCTTTGTTTATTGAAGTCAAATCGCGATTCGTTTTAATTTTCGTGTCTTTAGTGATTGCCTGATGCAACAAAGTAAGCAGAGTTAAAAGATAAAATTAATTCATTTTTGCCCGTTACGACAAACAACAAATTGCGTGTTTGGCGGATGACAGCGATTTTATTAAGTAGGCATGTGTTGAATTCGACATGTTGAAAGGAGAGCGCAAATCGACCTTGTTTCATCCTNTATTTTATTAAGTAGGCATGTGTTGAAGGAGAGCGCAAATCGACCTTGTTTCATCCTTTTAGATATTCGATATCAAATATAACTGTGTATACCCCTTGCTGACCAACAATAAAAACAATGTTCTATTCCTTTGCAATTTGGAAGGGGTAGAATGGACAGAGCGGGCAGAAAGTACTCAGCAATGAGTAGAAGTGAAGACAAATTGAAAAAACTACACATTCCAATAACAGGCGAATTCCATACACTTCTCACGATTATTCACCAATCAATCAACCACTTATCAATTATTGATTTAATCGAAATAATTTTCAATACATTATATTCCTGTTATTCGTCTAACTTATAAAACCAATATTTTATGGATACAATTTCAATTACTACCTGGTAGATTCTGTAATATCCTCCATTATTGTTAAACTTATGTTAAAAACAATATGTTTGGTATTAAAAATTATAAGTTTTGGTACAGGGTCAAGCTACAATTTATTAATAGGGTGGAACACGAAATTATTCGTTATTATTATATATATTATTATATCCAAAAAGACCCTACAAAATTGTTTACGAGTTCCACATATTTTATGCGTGCTATATTTCAACAATTTTTTTAGGGTACTATACATTTTGTTCTTTGATATATTTTAAATCATTCTTCTTTGGCAACGATCCATATCATGTGGCATCAAATCCTTTGTTTGATATTGTAAACATAGTCTCCAATGCCCATCTCATTCCGATCACATTTTATGGCCTATACTGTTTTTAAGTACCTAAAAATCGAATACATCAAAAGAATAACAAAGAAGTCGTCACAAAGACCACATTAGCAATAACAACAAAAATAGCAGCTCAGCAACGGTAGACAATTGCTTATTGACGCGAAAATCGTTTAAGCTCGATAATATTGACCTCGGAATGTTATAATTTGTTGTTGTTGTTGGACTCCCAAGAACCAAAGGTTAAAAACCCATCAAAGGTCTCCTTCTTCGCACCTTCGCAGTATTGGTGTACGGCGAGAGAAGAAATCACAAAAGGTTGTCGTTCAAAAGGATAATCAGGAAACTTTTCGAATCAAGAAAGAAAAAGGAATAATGCGATTTAAGGCTTGCTAATGTGACCCCCAAACAATGGCGCAACAAAGTCAAAACACATTCAAATTGCCTGATTTACAAAGAACGTTGGTCTACGCTTCATCAATTTGTTTATATGAGCAGTGGAAATCCCAGTACGCGAAAAAACTTCTAAGAATATCCTCTGGAGGCATTAAGGACATGTGTGCGCTCAACCCATCCGAACAACCGATCACAGTCGTCCCCCAATATTTTCACACTCAATCCTCAACAATAGGGCGGACATGCATGAGGGGTGTTTTACTGGAAATAAATATAAAAATTTTGGAAATAAAATTTGCGTAAATAGCTCAATTTGCATTCAATGCCGACGAAAACCCCCACAACCCAATGCTCGTCCATACTTCGGTCGGTTGTTGGTTCGCTGTTGCTGAAGTGAAAATTTGCCAAATTCAGTTAAAAGGGAAACAAATAAAGGAACCCAACACAAGCCAACGTAAACCGAAACCATAACAACAACATCAACGAGTGGGGAACAACATCAACAGAGTGGGGGAGGCCTGCATAGCCTCGGGAACTTCACTCGAAATTCGACTGACTCTAAAAATCAATGATAAATGCCATCCACAAAATTTGTATAATTTCGCAGTTGTACTCCCAACAACCAATTGTCGTAACTGTGTGATGAAGGACGAATAGTTCATATCTAATAGGTCCTATAGGCAGTAACCAAAGGTCCTGAGGCAGTAACCAAATGACTGCTGATAAGTTCCACGTTATGACTTGGCCTTAAGGGATCACATAGACTCAGATAAAGATATACATTGACAAAAAGAAAAATTAACAAGTCAATTTATCATCGGCCCATACGATGCTTTAATACCCCGTTATTCTGTTAGCCAAACTTATTTGGACATGGGCGTTAGAGCATTGTTTAACACATTTATATATTTATTTCAGTGCAAATCTCTAAGTCTGTTAAAAATTCGCTATCCTCTTTAACACAAATCGGCTGCTCCTGCCACTGTTTCGCTACTTAGGCTGACGTTGTTTATTTTCACATTGAAAAGTATGTGTTGACGCTTCACACCCAGAGTCGATGCTCCAACTGAATGAATGCCTGTCAGTGAAGTTAAAGCGACTTTTGCAGCGGTCTACCAAAAACGCGTCAGCACAGCAAGGCGATGAATGACGACACCCGAATAACGACGACGCCGTGAACGACCACGACTTACATGCATAATTAATAATGCAAAATTAAAAAAACAATCTCGACCGTCAAACAAGGCACTACTACAAGAGTATGTTTTAAAGTGGTTGCGAAAATTGGAGACAAAAAGGGATACATTGTATTCTGTGGCACCGGACTCATTATTACAGTTTCCGCGCAATCATCATCGTTTCCTGAAGCCCCTCTCCACAAATCAGTAGAAACAGTGCGGGGCAAGAGTATAAATCTCTGCATAATTCATATGTGAAAAGCAACAAAAGGCAATTACACAACACACAACAACGGCGACGGGGATAATGAGGAGGAAGCAAATCAGCTAACGACGGTCGGTCCTTTGCTATCCGTACCAGTGCTCATCTGTTTGCGTTTCCTTCATTCCATCTGTGGATGTGGGAGAATGTATTTGCGCGAATGGGGAATGGCGTGGAAATAATTTAATTTAAACGCCATCAACATATTCTCAATGTTGCAATTAAAATCTCAAAGTGAAGATTGAAGCGAACACAGAGGCGGAGAGAGTAGAAAGCATACTACCTTGAAAATGTTCGTAATTTTGTGCGTTATTTTTCCTTACTTTTGCAGGAAAAACACGACATTATTCACCGAACGGATTTTCCATCCAACAACAGCAGCAGCCGCAGCAACAACAACAATATATACCTATAACCCAACATCAGTCTCATCAGCAACAGTCAAGCGAATCTAGAAATATTTACAACAATCCCTATACCCCAACGATGGCCTCATTGTCTACCTTATCGACGGCCTCATCACCCGTGGTGGTGTTAGGTGGCTCCGGTTCTGGTGGCAGTCAGCAGCCACAGCAACAACAACTTCGCGTCCATAATCATGGCCAGCTCACGCATTCGCAACAGCATCTTTTCAAGTCTATCGCCTCGATTGGCGTCGTTGCTCCTAGTGGAAGTGTAAACCACCAATACGATTACACAGCCTCAATGAGCGGCGCTCTGAGTCATGGCGGGCCGAATGGCTCCTTGGATCATCAGTTACAAATGCAACAACAGCAGCAGCAACAAGCACAAATTTCCAACGCCGTTGCTGGAAATGCAATCGGCACGGATGGACCAATGGACGGAGTTTTCCTCACTCATCATAATAACGGTAAGTGTTTTGCATACAAATTATAAGAGACGGATAATAATTTTTGCTAGGTTCTATGGTAATGGCCTACGACACATAAAGATTAGTTTAACACATTTATCGTTGTGTTTTTTCCTCAAATATTAAAGAAATACAACCCAAATTTATAACGACAACTGGCTATGTTTCACTACAGAAAAGTAAAAACAGACGCAAAAAAAGCCATTTATCACAGAGAACTGCTTAATTTTTTCTGTGTGAAAATTTGATCTTGTCGGACCGTACTCCAGATGGTCGAAACTATCTATAAATTCACCTGATGGCAACGTCCAAATTAGTCTGCTTTGTAAATTGAAACCGAAATTGAAGTTTCTCCTCCCTTCCAATAAACGGCTCTTCAACACTACGAGTATTTGCTAATATTAAAGAAACGTACCAATAAGTAAGAAGCCTTTCTTCTAAAGGGATTATGCTTTTTGCATTACTGCTAACTTATTTCGGCTCAAGTGCAATTTCTCATGAAATTATTACATTACACATGGAGTATAAAAAAGCTAACTCGTTCGCATTGCTCATTCTCGTACATAATTACAATGAGCCGACGATAATCGCCGTTCAAGACAATGGTAATCTACGTTGTCTGTCAGTGCTGTGGTGAACCGGTATAAAATGGACCGGTGGCTTGAGATGGAGCTGGCAACAAGCGCCCATAAAGATGCCCAGAAATACTGAAAGTGATAATTTCAAACAATATAAAGCATAGTCTCGCTGTGTTTTTTATAGGCCGGGTTGGGGCTGTTTAAAGAAATCCAACCGAAGGAACAGAACAGAGAACTCAGTCAAGATATATGGCTAGTCCTTACGCAGGCTTATACAAAAACACACACCCGCCAAGGAGGCTGGGCTGTATGAAAGTTGGAATGGATGCGCCAGACAGTGAAAGACAACAAAGACGAAGCAGTGGCAATAAACTTAAATCACGATTAAAAGTGTGATTATCCTTGTGGCGCTACAAATCGTTACAACATTGCATTGCGAGGCGAAGCAGAGTGGCAGTCACAACCCGGTACCGTACGTCTATACAGAGCTGTGTGTGCGTATTACCATGTTCCACACAGCAAATAGCAACAATAACAACAGCAAATACATGAGCAAAAACCCGTTGCCTTTTAGCCTTTAACACACTCATGCCCGGATGGTATGTAAATATGTACATACTTGCGTCACACCAGATTTTCTACATGAACCTTTTCAAATAGATGCTTTCAAGAAATCGCTAAGCTAGCTGGATTACATCGCATATGCAATTGCCTAAGGTGCGATGGGAGTGCAACGACAACAAGACCCCTACGCACGCACCCTAACTCAACAACCTATAACAGCACTAGCACCATTTGAAATACCAACACCACCCATAAGGCACAATAACCTAACATTGGAAACAATGGACACATAACCAGATGAAATAAAGTATGACAAGATGTACAAATAACGAAATATATTTGTACAATGAAATCTGAACAATTTAAATCTCACTCAAGGTGTTGCCTTTTGCGGAAAGCAATGTCAAGTGGACAAGAAAAACACAAAAAACAAAAATATTTCTAATAGGCTGGGCCACCGGATCCAGCGTTGAAATTAATTTATTTTAGCAGGCACCGAAAAATTATATTAATGGCTTTTTGCCAATGCACATTGCTTCAATCTTTCACCATTTTCATGTTTTTTTTATGATTTTTCTATTATTTTTAATAATACTATTTTTAAAATTAAACACGCGCCTATACAAAAGCTTACATATGAATTCACAAGCCAACAAATGTACACCTTCCGTAGCTGGCGTTTTTTCTGCTTGACTTCATGCGTATCGATTTGCAACGTCATCCATATTTATGGGAGCCGCCTTCCGTAATCCTTTGCCGTCAATGAAGGAGACAAGTCGAAGGACTCAGGCCACGGCCTATCGACCTATGACGGATGTTCCGAGACCCGCTGTCTGTGTTTAGCTGGCTAGCCAGCTATCGACTATGATCAACTTAACTTATGCCAAAGTATTTTCGATAAATAATCCTAAAACGCAAGCTTGTTCTTTGTGTATTTTAGTAATTTCTTCTATTTTTCTGCATTATGGGCGCGATTTTAAGTAAACATTTTTAAAGCCTCTTCCCAAGAATCGGCCTTTTTTCATGTATCGACATGGACATTTGTCGCAAATAGCAAACAGACATAAGCTATGGTGTGTATTAATGTCTTGGTGGCAGGACAAGGGGGTATTTTATTTTCGGATATGTTCAGTCAAGCGGGCTTTTGACCCGTCCATCCGATCAAACCATTCATACGTTTGAAAAGCCTTGCCACGAATTGATTACAGTTTCATACGTTTTATTTATTTTCAGGCCGATTGGGTGGCGCTTGGTTGGTTATGGGATGTCCGACAATTCGTTTTGTGTAATTTTGTTTAGTTCCGTTTCGGTTTGGATGTTATTCGATTCGGCACATATCCCTGTAAGAGCAAGGAATTCACAATTAGGATAATCTTAAATGACTATGTAAATACTGAGAGGTTATTCCGAAAGTTTATGGGGTGGCCCGATGGACCCTGTTGTGATAGCGTTCCTTATCGCATCTTTGATGCCAAAATTTTATTTACATTGGAATAGCGAAATTCGGAAAATCAAATCTTGCAAAATTTTCCGAAACTTATTCGGTCATTGCACCCCCACCAAGCTCTCACCATTTCGTAAGGCATGCGAGTGTGTGCATATGGATATACGCATGCAGGATGTACGTATTTCATTTCAAACCATTTAATTTCGTCCCTGACCGACCTCGCCCGAGTCCAATGAGTGTAAATATTATCAATTGTATTACACTCTGATTTCGTTGATATTCTACAAAATGTCATCTCCTATCTTATTGTGTACATAACATCCCAAATACGATACATAGAAAGAAAGTCAATTCTCGAGATGGACGGCAGTACACATGTAGCACTGCATCTGTGTTGATAAAGCAATGGGCAATGTATTGAATTTATTTTTATTTGTTAAGTGTAAATTTAATGAAGACTTCGTATTACAGTCCAACTACAATTACGTACATATACACGAGTTCGAATATATACAATATGAAATAGGTACGGAAATGTTTGTGCTTGAGTAAGGAAAATTGCAGGAAACGCACACGGGAACTTTTCAATTCCATTCAATGGAATAATGTATATATGTTAATTTAAAGGCACAGTTAGCCAAAGAATTATCATCATCATACCAGGAAATTTATTGATATCCTATATATTTAGGTATTTTTTGTGTTAGTATATGAACAGTTCATATAGGATGAATTGTGTAGGAGATACCAAATACATTAGGTGGAATATATGCATATAACCTAGATTTATCCCTCCTCGTCAATTAAGTTTAGTATGGTTGCTACCAGAGCAGCTTTACCGATATAGACAATTTTCAATGCCAATTCTGTCTCAACGAAAAATTCCGTTGGTTGAGACAGGGCTAAATCGAGATCCTCTCAGAACATTCTAATATATTTTATTATTTACTGAGAAAACATGATGACAGTACAGTATTTGAAAAGTTAAAATGAACTATAGCGCTTGTGTCACTTTATGATGCCAAGAAAAGTTTATGTAAGACAACGACTCCAAGACATACCTCACAAACACCGTGTAAACTTCATTGTTGACTAAAATCGCGAAAAACTAACGAAACTGACAACCATCTAATCGGGTTCGGGAGAGGGAAAACCGAGAAAAATTATTCAGTTTAAGTTTCAATGAAACGACAAATGTAATTTAATGTCGAATTAATTTGTCAGATAAAAACAATTTTCCATTGTATTATATGCTTATGAATATCTAAACAAAGACAAATGTTAATGGCCATTGTCTTTGAAGGGCGCCATTACAATAAATACTTTTGAACGCCTTCTTGAGGACATGGAATATGATAGCTAGCCGGAAGAAATGGCATGAACAGAAACTCAATAAAACTGTTGAAATTCTCTTAAAATAATCGAAAATTTATAAAATGCATTTAGCACAATTCTCGTCAGAAATCGTTCAGATATTTTGCTCTGAGGGCCTCGGCCCGAATTGTTCATCTGTATGAAACACGATATTTTGACTTTTGTTATTGTCTCCGCCTCTGTTGATTTGATTTCGTTTGACAAAATTGAGTACGCACTTACAATGTCGTTCAAATTGAATGTAATTGTGTCGTTAGTCAAAATGAGAAAAAGATGAAAATGACATTATACAACCTGAAACTGTTGCAGTACGGCATGCGTTTTCGTACAAGTATACTTGAGCGACGGTAGTAGAATTGTGTATTTTCCATTTTGCCACTTCATAATGTACATAATTTTCTGATGACTTCTAGCTGACGTCAGACATCGAAGTGTGTCTATGGCAGTCCAAGCCGTAGCAACAAAGCAGAAAGTATCTGAGAGGTTTTCTTTTGAAGTTTACACACATTCAAAGATAATGTTCACAATAACCCCAATTTCGAGTGGTCGTCGTCGTTTACTTCGTCTCCTTTTTAATGACCCACAATATAAGAATTTATTCATACACCGCGCTACCTTTTTGGCCCAACATTAATTCTTTTTAGGCATTTTGGGTAGTGGAAATAATTGGTAACCACAAATTGCAATACTGGGATAGAATTATCAAAAGGTGCTCTTCACTCGATGGCAGCACTTGTCAGACAAACCACATATGTCCAACTCTAAGCAACGGAAAACTGTGATTCTCGGCGTGGCCGATGCTGGCCTTCATGTAAGACTTGTATTTAATACTGTGCTTAAAGTTAGCTAAAATAAAACAATTTAATCTGAACGAGTAAAGTTTCCGAAATTGGGTAAGATCAAATTCTGAAGTTCATAGCAATAAAGTAAAATTTAGAGATTAATTCGTCATTGTCCCTCCTAGAGCGCAATTTTTGGTATTCTTTGTATACCCTAAAAAATACATTTTTTTTCTCTTTACGAAAACCACATTTTAATGAAGTGTATCTATTAATCGTAGAGGCCGATACAAATGTATTTAGCGTTTTTCAACTTTTTTTTGTTTTTTTTAGTTGTTGCGGCAGAAAATGCATATACATTACGACAATTCGTAGGGTACATATTTTTTCGTTCATTTCAATTTCCTGTTATGATACAGTCCTTCCCAAGGCAATGATCCAATCCGATATTATCGCATCCTGTTCAGTGCCTCTCATTCTTGTCGGCTTTCACATCACCTCCATGATCCTGTGACTATTTGTGTCAATCAACGATTTTAACTTTTTGGGCCATTTAACATGCATTTATTTCCGTTACCATTAAAATGTGCATACACAAAAAAGTAGCTAAGCGAAAGTACAAAATTTATGACGTTTTTATTGAAACGCAAAGTTATTTTGGGTCAAAGGTATGAGGCAAGGTGGCTGGAATGTTTTGAAATGCATTTTGAATAGTGAAGTGAAAAGGAATCAGGCTCCACGTCGTCACCAATTGGTTTAAGTCTGGTGGCATTTTCCCTCATTTAAGAGCTCAAATTTTGATCCTCCATCATTTTGTGTTGAGAATGTTTTGTAAAAATTGTCCTTCGCTATGTATGTAACATTTTCAGGCCGCTAGACTGGCGAGAGTAAAGTTGGCAGACGACAAATGCTCCCACCACCGATACAAAGGTTAATTGGCAATTGATTTGCGCGTTGTGTGGTACACATTCCATGGACTCGACCTTCTGGAAGCCGTCACCCCTTTAAAATGACGGAACACGGCTAATTTAGGTGATTCCGTAGAGGCCATTACATCACTATGCTTGAGTTGCCTGCAAATACAAACGTTACCAGACTGATACTGAGCTAAAAAATCACACATACTACACACTGAATCGTCGCTTTCTCCCAATAAGGGTTGGCGTTTGGCGAACGGCGAATGCCTAAATGCAGTGTAATGAGGTCGCTCGTAAGAAAGTCATACAGACGTTTGCCATACGTCAATCTCAAAAACTAAGCCGACAAACAAATTCATGAAAAACTAAAGAGGTTTGATGCAATAAGTGGCATACGAGCAAATATTCCAACAAAAATAAATGGGGCCTAACAGCCAGCACATAATAAAACGTGTACATGTATTCGCAAAATAATGATGCAGTCCGCTAAGTCGCTAAGTCTTCATGGACGCCGTTCCACCCTGTTTGGTGGCGGAAAGTGCTAAAAATGCAAAAACGACAAACGGACCCGGCAATTCACCGCCACTCTTTAAAATATGCACCATTAAAGTGGTAGACAATTTTAAACGGTGGAAAGTAATGACGGAATTCATGAAAAATAATACGAGCGTGTTTGAATATTCTGGAAGCTAGTCTAATTGAGGTATTTTCCTCATACCACAAAGTACTCAGAAATTTTATGATATACGACATGAGTCAAAAAAAGTCAACGCCAAGTTCAATCCCAAACAAACCTTAGATTTATACGGTGCAGACGGAAAATAAGTTGAAAACCACAGAGGAGAAGAAAAATTTAAAATCTGAAAGTAATATAATAACCCTCGGCTAAGCTTTGTTTGAGTAGCGGCAATATTATACACATATTTATACGGTACGTTTGATATACATTTTACATGACAAGTACTTCTCAGCGTAGTCCCTTTGAAGGTTTATACTACTTGCCAATTTTGGAATTATAGACGAATTTATCAATTTATATTTATATGCAAAATATAATTTATTTTATATCTAATAAATGTATACTACATATTTGAATGAAAAATCGCACTGCCTTGGCGTAGCGAATGTAACATTTATAAATTGTAAAAATGCTTAAGAGTTGCATGTGCACTACGAACGGATGCAATGTGAAAGCTTAGCGAAAGCTGCAATTTTGCAAGAGTTGTGCTGCGCTTTTAAAATTCATAACTAAACAATTGATATAAGCTCTTACAGCAAAACTCTCATTTACCTCCCTAAATTTTCCTACCAAATTACTGTTTACTTTCTACTGGGATTCATTTTCTCGAGTTTCGCTCTCGGCTCTCTCAAATTTTCAACCCCTGTGGCGCATTTCTATGTGACAAGTTATTAGCTATGTTAACGAAACTTCCCCTTTCATGTTGTCTAACAGTTTCGTTGGGTTTATCTCTGCAGGGGAAATTGTTATCGAATTTTCATTCACTGTTAACAACGGATGAATCTAATATATAATATTTATATCACAGATATATTTTCAATGTTCCTTATGTAAGTGACAGAAGCTCCACATCTCTGTGCCGTTTCTAATATCTGTCCAGCAAGACAATAACTTCCAAAAATTATATTTAAAGAGAGCAATGAAATTTAAAATACAAATTTAAAAAATATTTGCAATCCTTAAAGTTTGAAGAAGTTTAACACAACTGATATTAAAATATAGTTAAATTACAGAAAATTTTGAACAAATTTAAATAACAATTTATTCCCTTGGCATATGCGTGACGATTTCCAATTGGAGTCCCTCTTACGGTAACATTGAAAATTCAAAGCATTCCAACCGAAAGCTCCAATGATGAGCTTTGTTAGTACTGCTGAAGTAATTTCCCGAAATGTTTTCAACATTATTCTAGCTGTGCTTAGGAAAGCTTCCCCTCTTGTTCGGCGCGAGAATTTAACGAATGTACAGGAATGTTACAATGAAATGTTTGGTTGTTACTCTCACTGCGAACTGGCATGCCGTCGCATGGTTTAAGCGATAGCATCAAATCGCATACAGTATCATACAAATAGTGGTACAGCTCTCTTTGAGAGAGGCAGAAAGTCCATGCGAGAGCAATACAGATTGAGAGAGCCACCGAGATACGCCGGCCTGTCTGTAAGAGAATGAAGAATGGGCATTTCGCAGACACGTCATATACAAAATACAGAGAGAACAACTTCGAATCGTACTAAAAAAAGAAAAACTAAACTGAATATACCGCTACAGTACATAACAGAACAGCTGCAATGGTATTGACATAGCCGAATGAATGCGGCAGCAACAGTAGATGGGAAGTGCCAACGGTAACATCGAGCAAATCATCAGCAGCACCACAACACACCGAACGAAGGATAACGAGGCGGCACCAAAAGTCCGCCAGTATAAGCACGAAAGCGCAACAATGATGAGTTTCAAAGAATTACCCAGCGTGTTGATAGAATTTTTGTGAAACGCCGGGCCAAAACAAAATCGGATCGCCAACAAAAAAGTAGCGCGACCAATCAACAAGAGACCGAACGCTCTAACTGTGACTGTCTGAAATCAAGAACGAACGTCCTTGACGTGCTTAAACAAAATCAACGCCAACAATATAAAATTTAAAGGTACTAACGGATTTGTGTGAAAATTAAATTTAATAAACATTATAGTAAATTTTCCATAACCAGACTAATATACCCTTCTTAAATATTTCGAAAACAAAGCGAATATCATTAAGAAATGTATGGTTAAGCGAAAAGACCTTTAAGCACGAACCTCTTCTGTTAATTATCCGAGTCTTGGACAAAACCGTTACCCAAAAATCCGAATGTTTTCAGTGCCGAAATGACGAAGGAACACCTTTATATATTTTTTAAAATTCGTCCAATGTAAAAAGCTAGGTGCGTGATATCGGATGTGCTGCCATATTGCAAAGTTCAAATTATCATAAAACGCATCAAAAAACCTAACAACATCGGCAGTGAACAGCAGGATTATATTTTACACGTATGTAAAGACTATAAAAATGTTTTAGAACTATTTATCTTATTGTGATAATGGTAATAGTCCGTGGCAAATGCATCATTGAATACGAATATATACAGTTTTCATTGCTTTAAAAGGCAAATATTATTTAATTTAAACTTGGTAGTTGCATTCCCTAAAACCCATAAAAACTGAGAAGTAGCACAGCACTTGCTATAACTGGATAATAAATGTATTTATATATTATAAGAATCCCAAAGCTAAAGGCCAAATACCAAAACAAAACTTTATACATGTGCAGTATTAAGGCCACACAAAAATCAACAACATTAAGATAAAACAATCTAATTTCCAGCAAATACCTTTCGGTTTGTTTAATAAATTTGAATGAAAATCAGTAGTAGAGCCTAAATACAAACACTTGAAAAACATTGTCGACCAAGTCAGACAACTTGAAGATTTCGGAGTCACTTTTTGATGTGCTTCAAAAACTGCTAAAGCTAATTATCCATAGATGAAACGGCAACGTGTTTGGCTTGTGCTTGAACTATGATATATGCAGTGTTGGTTGCTCAGCCTGGGACCTCTGATGTCGGACCGATTTCTATTCGATATTGGATGAATGTGAAGCATTTGAATTACGAATGCACATTGTGTGTAGGTGTGGGTAGGGGAGAAATTGTGCTCGGCAGTGATCCGATTACGTTTATTGGCAATTGGCACAATTATTGATTTCAAATAGCTACCTGCCAGAGCATTGGCAATGTGCAGATTTGAAGCCAACAAAGCTGTTACCATGTTTTGGAGATGTTGTTAAACTGTGTCGTTCGTAATTTGTAAACGGGTGAAGAAATGAGTAGAGCAATTTTACAAGCCGCAAACCAATAATGAAAAACCAGGAAAATGTGCATTATGTATGCAAACTCTGGGATTGGGCACCGGGGTCTGAGCCAGTAGGTCGGTCTCAAAGCAATAAGCGGTTCGTCTAACTCTCGAGCAAACACTCAAATACGTACTGGAAAGCAAGAGCGGGAACATGAAATAAACGCAATAAAAAACATAAGCACAGAGACCACCCACTGTCAGGGCCCACCTCAACAGACCAACAATATAACTTTTATAATAAATAGGCTTTCACCCCGACTAACTTTTATTACTTCCGATCACTTCAACGAAAGAGACGGACAAAAAATGAACAGGCAGAGATCTAAAACAATAATAAAACTTAATAAAACATGAGAAAAACAAGAAATAAAGCAATAATAAATTGGAATAAAATTTAAAATTCTTTAAATTTTCTCCCTTTTCCGTCTTGGCACAGAGAAAAATAATAATAGTAATGAAAGGAAAGAACTTGTATTGCTCCGTTCGGTTAGAAGAGTGTTATATTTGTTGTTTCTTCGTCATCGTCATCGTGTGGCTCCCAATTGTATGAATTACAGTTACAGTTTCATTCAAATTGTTGCATAATTTTCAGCTTTATACCAACTTATTACCTTTCGTAGAGAATGGAAGTAAAAGGGAACGAACGGTTACACCTGAACTCTGTTTCATTCCCCTTTCCTAACCAAAAAATAAAAACCAAGCTTGTAAACTCGCTATTCGTCGTATTCCACGGTAGTGGAGAGTACGATTTAAGGCAACAATAAAAACAATAGTTCCTCAGGGAATTGCAAAAAGGGCGAATTCCCTTAAATCCTTTATTTTGTAGTCGCACTGTGTGTGCGGGTGTGTGCATATATGTGTGAGGGCACATTTGACCCTTGTTATAACCTCTACCATTGTTAGAACACTTGCCCGTAGCGGAGTTAAGAGGCAAGCAACCAAAGTTACAACACACGATCCAACGCACAGAAGAATTTCCACATATTCCCTGCATCGTTAAGAAGCACAATGATACCACGCTCTGTCTCCCGTTCGTCATGCCGAATGGGATGATGAGCAAGGGACCGTTTACTTTTTCACCTTCATTTTGCATGGCATTCAAATGTAGATTTGCGGCGGAAAGAAAACTTGAACATTTCCTAAAGTTTGAGGACGCGGTGAATGTGTGCTTACTTGTGGACGAACAGACGAGCAGACGGGTTGGATGAATGGATTGTAACGCCACATTCCAGAACTTGCTTACCATTCAGCATTTACAAGGAGAGCGAGCATATTCAATTTAAAATAAAAACTTTTACAGCAATATCATAATATTCCATTCCGAATTTCCAAAATAACACCTCCCTCGGCAAAGAATTTTCAACATAACATCTCACTTAATTGCATATACATACAGGTTGCAGGTCCAACGGCTATTTGGTCGTTCTGTTCTTTGCTCACACAAAATATGTGAACAATATATAAATAGTTTACCTCTTATTATGGAGTGCGGTGCGAGCGGGTCAGCGAGCGAGCGTACCACAAGGATAGAGGACACCCTTGGTTCCTCCACAAGTACATACGTCAAACCAATGTAATCCTTTTAATAGTTGGTCCATTTTACTATTGACCACACACAGACATTCGTACTGCATTCTAAGGCCGCATGAGTGCAAGCCAAATCAGAGCTATGCATGGTCTATCGTGTATAAAAAAAAGCGCGCTCATCTTTACTTTTATGAAGTCAATGGATCATTTGGACTTTGGAGCGAAGGGGTTAGTTTAAACCCATTGGAATTTTACTTTGACATTTTTCAGTCGGCATTTCTCTCTCTATATTGTTTGCATGGGATATTTTAGTCAAAAGTGTTGTGATTGGAAATGATCTGGCCAAGAATAAAAGTCCACAATTGGAATTTAAATGAGCTTTAACCAAAGTACCTCCGACTGTATTTTATGAAGAAAGCCGTTACTTAATTTCAGTTCATTTCGGTTAAGTCGAGCGTATACCCATAATTTCGTTTCAACATCGAGGCAAACATGGCAAAAACAGTCAAAACACTTAACGCCGGCTTGAGTTGGCTTGGCTGATATTCGATTTGAATCCTTAAGGGATTGTCCCCGCCGTTTCCCCAAACAGAACATGTATACAATTGCCTTCCATTGTCGTCGATATGAGCATGAGAGTGTATCTGTATATCTTCTTTGTGAGTGTTATAACGTAATGGTCAGTTTTGCATTTTATACTCCCCATTCCTTTTATTGTCAGGCAATACAATGAATTGGTATTGTATAGGGCTGTAATAGGAATATGGCGTACGAGTGAGTTGGGTTATTGCAAAGAGGTGTGTGGGGGAGAAAATAATTTTCCACGGGGCGACGGTTAGTTCGTCGAGGCTATCAAAAATAGGCATGGCCATATGTTCGCTGGAGGAACGGTCGGGCAGACGACTCCAGAGGGGCAGAGAGGATCAGGCGACCTACGAGCCGGTCCTTCCTTTCAGTTTTTACGAAATCACTAGGGAAGCTCACATGATTGCCCCAGTGGTGGTGAAGGAGTGCCACCACCATCATTCACACATTTAACATACAGCCCCAGCACAATCACCCGAACATTCGTTCTTATTCGCCCTGCCAGCCACATTTCATTACGCACAAATACTTGCCAGCTCATATTCGTATGAATTTTATACGTAGTAGCTTGCAATTTCTTCTCATCTCGTTTAATATCATTTCATTTTTAATATCATTTCATTTCCACGCAGGACTTTTATCATGTTTCAGCTTTTTTGTTTGTCCCGTTTTGAGATTTTAGTTACAGGTCATATAAATTGTATTGCAGGAGTGCAACCACTTTGGGTTTTCCTTCGAAAAAAGTAGGGTGAGCAACTACAATTTGGCGAATATTGCAATTTGTGAGTTCTTTCGAAGTGGTTTTCATTGGCAGTACGAACTGAGAAATAAATACAAATGAATGTATTTTATTTGGTAAGTTCTGCCGACAAAATATGCAAATACGGCTTTTGTGAACCAATTGGGACATTGTTGATTATTTAGCTTTCCTTGACTAAATTTTTATTCCTAATATGTTTCTTATTTTTAAATAATTACATCCTCATCATAAAGGGATTTTCATCAGTGTTGTAAAGCTGTCATTTGTATGAAAAAAATTTAGCAAGCAAAATACCCTAAAACGATGATGTACCTTCCAACACTGAGACGAGTCAGTGTTTAATATGCCTTCTCAAAGAGAAAATCGTCGGTGTTGTATTACATGCTTTGAAGCCTAACAATATTATGTCAAATGTCTGTCATCCGTTGTCAGCCAACAAACCAGCCAGCTTCGTGCCGTCCCGACCGTACCGTGCCGTGCCCTGAAGACCTTAGAAACTTTGTGTCGCTGTCTTTCTGACCACCATTCGTCCGAAAACGGAGTCTCGCCAATTCATTGGACTGACTACTGACTGACAATGTGGAGGAGGAATCCTTTGTTGATGTTGTTGGCTGTCGTAATCATTCCAGCAGCACTTTTCTATACACTTGTCAATCATCAGCAGCATGCTCGGCATGCAACAACGTTTTTGCGATTAAATACAGGAAAAAGCCAATGTATAATTGGCAAGAGAGGTGAGATACAGCAGAGTGTAAGTGATTTTGATACAAAAAATAAAAATCTGCGGACAAAGCTGTTTTCAAAACGAAACGATGAATTTTTTGTGCTGTTTTGTTCATTGACGCCAACTACCTTAATCGACGTGTGACCGACACTTGCGGTACTTGGGCGCTTACTTTAATTTATATTTACCGTTTTTAATACATACACAAATAATGTCACATGAAAACATATCCTTTGACGCAAAGCACAGAGCCGGCGGGACAAATTGTTGACGCTTCGCTTCATCGTTTGTGTCGACTCAGAGAGGTGGTGCCTCCGGCTACTTGGCAAAGAGCTCTAACTGTTGCCGACTGGCCAGAACACAACTGCAGCAGAAGAACAATGAAACTGACGTGCCGCCGACACCACAACATCACTCGGTATCTCATTAAATCGCGTCTGCTCGACTCTAAGCAGTTAGAATATGAATGGGGGTGCACATAAATTAGCGAAGGCGTTTCACAATGATTCACTTTCAACAAACTTTAACTCATTAATAGCCAATGATTCCATTGGGACAGACATGGAGTTAAAGTCGTCGAGCCCCAGTTTACCTATGGATTAATTGAAAGGTTCATTTCATATTTCAAAGTTGGACGGAGTAAAGAAAGATAGCCTTGGAGTACTAAGATTACTTTTTCTATTGTATCTATTATTGGGCATCAACGTTGTTTGACCATCAACAGTTTTTGTAAAAGTGCAAAGACTTTGGAATCTCCATTAAAACAGAATTTTTAAAGCACAACATAGCCATACCATTTTTCCGTTAATATACTTTAATTTGAGTTGGTTCTGTTGTGTCCGCACCGTTATTCCTGGTACGGCTGGTGTTTTCTGTCCGATGCTGTCTGAGTCTGTCATTTGCGCAAGCTGTTAATTATGTATAATATGTGAGTTGCGTCCTTTGGAATGGACTAATTTTTGCTCTTTCTAGATACCACCCGCACTGTCTGCAATTTCTGCTGGAATATCAAGACTGCTAATGCTTCTGTGGCTGCTTCGTATAATGGCCAACAATTGTATATTTTCATTACCATCCCTTGATGCCTTCATAGATGAGCATGCGTTGGGTGGCGAGGTTATTTAGGGAAATGAGGAATTCGCATGGGGATGCAAACCGTACAAATTTGCATTTACGAGACAGTTTAATAATTCTTAGGGTGTCCCATTTAATTACATGCAATTGTCGATGGAGCCATTTTGATTTAAATACAGTGGTACCTCGACATACGAGTGCCCCAACATAGTAGTTTTTCGTGATACGACCCGACGAGCAAGTGATTTTTTGCTTAAAGTTACGAGCGAAATTCGAGATACGAGTCCGGTTCGGTAGTAACACACAGTCGGTCCATCACGATCTGTTAGTTGCTTCGAGATACGAGTAATTCAAGATACGAGCAAGGTTGCGGAACGAATTAAACTTGTATGTCGAGGTACCACTTTATAGACATGCAGTCTCTAAGTGATGTAATTTCATCAGAAACTAGTTGCATACAATGCAATGTGAAAGCACCAAACTGCATGGATAGATAAAATGGATAACGCTACGCGCTACGCAACATATGGCTAGCACAAGGCAAAAATGATATCATCATTTTATTAACCTTTTTTTTGTTAATTTTTTCAGTAGGTGGCATTTTCTTTTTTCTTTGGTTTTTGTTTTGCATTTTAACATTTTCACTCCTCCCTAGTTTGCGATGCCTTGACTGTTTGGCTGTCGGCTGTTGCTGGAATGCGTTATTTTACTATTTGCGTTACTATTTGCGCGCTCGTTGGTCTCTTCCATCATTCAGGATGGTCGCCGTCTGCCAAGCCCCCCTCCCGCAGCAATTCGTACCCAGATCAATTCTTTGGTTTCTTTTTTGTTACGAGAAAATTAAATTAAAATTGCAGCCAAGCTCGCCGCATCTGTGCAGATAGGGAGAGAGTAACAACACCCCAACACGGAGTGTTCAACGGCGCTCAATGCAGAAATGAAGAAGTTCCAAAAAACGAAAGGATCAAAAGGATATAATATATGCATGAATGAATGTGTGTGTGTGGCCAAATGTTGCCTTGCTATTCTAAAGAACTTTTTTCATTTGCGATTTTGTCGGAGTTTTTGTCCTCTTTCCTTGATAACCGAATTTCCTTATTATTATTCACCACTTTTGTGAGCGCTACTCCTTGTGTGGTTAAGTAGCTGGGTACGCGTGTGTTTATGCGTTGGTTGTGCCCAATATGTGTTCCATTTACTTTTTATTTCCGCGCCATGTCGGTCACTAAAAAATATCAACAAGTACAGTTATTTACCATGGCCAATTTGCTTAGGTACTTTTCAGCAAATAAATGTCTTTTAATTTTCAATGAATTGGACACGAAAACCACAAATAGCGGTCGCGCAAAACCTTAAAACTGAAAGCAAAAGCATTCAAACTTGGTTACCAGCACTCCTCAGCTATCCAAGTTTAAGATAACCTGACCACCATTAGTAACGCAACTCCTCTTGAACTATCCGACTTTACCCACAAACATATGGTAATGTTGAACCGCAACTGTGACTCAGGTAGTATGAAATTTGGTAACATTTTCAGGGTCCATCTTTTTTGGTGGAAAACGAGATGAATCAAGAGAAAACCGACGGCAAGGAGTACCATACAATTTTGGATTCCAAGTGTTTCAAGTGTTCGATGACCACGGCAACTGTTTGTAATTTGATGTGATGTGCCAAATTTGTGCGATTGAGAGAGCGCTCGCCGAATTTCCTTCAACAAAAGTACTCCGATTTCACAGCTTTTCAATTCATGGTTCAACATAATTGAACGCAGTCATCATATTTTTCATAACAGGTGCTGTGTTTATGTAAGGTTTTGTGCACTTTATTTTGAAATTTACGAGCTTACCTTTGTCGTCGTTCCATTTATATTACCATTGACATTTGTATTATTTTTGTATTTGTTGTTGTTGTGAATATCTGTGGCTGAACGTTGATTGCCATTTGACAGACCCAAACTATTAGCCTCTGGTTTCCCCGCTCATGATCTGTCATTCATTGTTATAGAGCTGAATGTTGAATTTTCATTAGTCATTATGAAATTTTCATTTTATTTTTATTCACCCGTTTATTAATTTATTTTTGTTTGCTTTTCGTTTAGATCTTTTAACTCGTACATCCTTTCGTGTCAAGCCACAAACATGTTGTTTTTGTAGTCAATTTGTTTGTGGGGTCGCGGTCAGAGGCGCTTGCCATACATGTGTATATGGAACATTTAGAATGTCGTAAGTGAACGTTGAAATTCGTTCAATTTGGGGTTATGTTATTTCCGCTTTAAACGAGTAGTTGAGTGCTTAAAAGGCTTATAATTTCCGTTGCATTGAAATTGGTTTCCAATCTTTATGGGGATTTAATAAGAACAAAACACATAAAGTCGGAATAATTATCGGCAATTCCTATGGTTAATAAGTCTTGAGCTACTAACATTGCAAACTTTTAAACTTTTGGGTGAAAGACCTTAATCCTAGATGACACATTGATCCGTAAAATACAAACACGCCTAAAGGGAAAAGCCATTGTAACACTACCATCGAAGAGAGAGGCGCCGAACTTATAAGTATGATGGACACAATCGCTTATTGCACATAATACAGAGAAATACAGCAACATTCTATTTCCAATCGGTATGGCTGTACAATCTAAAAAGTTCCATTCAGTGTGCAAAAAAACTATACAAACATTAAACGGCTAAATTGCCAACTTTCCGTAAACGACTGCATTACAGCTGTGATTTTCCTGGGAACGGTTACAATTTCTATTGTCCTGCTCGGTGCATTGGTGGACGTCCTTAAACAGAAATGACAACTAAATTACAAAACACTTCAGCAGCAACAAATGCCAACCAACTTTATCGTTACACCTTCCAACGAAAAAACGACACCATCCTATGCCCAATCCACGAATGAATGGACGAATTCTCATTTTTGGCGAAAATAAACTTGCGAAAAATGTCAGAGACAGTGTAAAAACATTTTCCGCATTCTGAACAATAATTCTGTCTACCTGACACCCAACACAAAACACCCCAAAATTAGAAACGAAAATGCACCGTTCTCCAGTATAGCAGGCAGCTTGGTACATGCTGTTAGCCCTTCGCGGCCAACAGCCATAATGAGAATAGATAAAAACCAGAAGTGCTAACAGTTTGTTTTCATAATTTTAGTTAAATCTTAAAATTTTGGGAAATACAAATCGATTGTTTATGCAACAAAGGACTATGGAAATACTACTACCCAATAAACGATTCAGTATTTTAGAATATACTATATTATTTGCTCGGTCCAACCGTTGCCAAGTTACTAGACACTTATGTTTCTCGCATTTAGTAATGATGGTGGGCGGACAATAGCGTGTGTAACACGACGCCTATGGGCATTGCATTGGGTAACGGGCTGGCTGGTTACCTAACTGCCGCACAACCTCATATCGGGGCTTGCTATTTTACAAATTAAATGTCTAAATTTAACGCAAAAAGAGATCGTCATTCATACAGACTTATTCGAGGGGTAGTTGATGTTCTTCGGAAACTCTGAATATAAATAATCGCCTAAAAGAGCGTTGTTGGCATAACCAAAAATGAATATGGAATGTCACTGATAGAATCAAGTTTGAAAACAAAACTTTGGGTGTGCACCGCGGCTTGGATGGAAGCGTAAACGCCACTTGAGGTGGAAAATAAAACGAAGATATGTAAAAAAAATGGAAAAACCCACCAATTGTTACGTTGCCCCATTGCAGAAGGAAGAAAAATGTATAAATGTATATAAAGGAGTACGTTGTTGCTACTACGCGGCGGGCCGCAAAACTTATCTTTGCGTGGGTAATGAAGTGCGATTGCACGGTGACTGCCACGGTGCGCCTACTGTTGTTAACTGAATGTTCGGCTTCTACGACTGCAGCTGCGGAGAAAGCAATTCCACCAAACAGCAACATCAATGCAAACAAACGTTTCAACAAACATATATAATTAAAAGTATTGGGACGACGGTGCCACAGCCACAATAAAACAAATCCTTTAAGTGCAACATTTTACGCTTTATCGAATTACCCCAGGGTCGTTTTTAAACTTTTCGACAATAGAAGCACGAACAAAGTTTTCCAGTTGTTTTTTTTTTTTTTTTTTTTTTCATGGGGGGGCAATTTCAAAACGACCGTCTTAGAATATNGTCGATTCTCGCATCTTCATGTATGCCGTGGCTACGGAAATACGTTCACCCACGCAAACTCAGAGGGCCGAAGTTCATAAAGGTGCCTCGGGGAACTAATGAGCTAATAGAAGATGGCGGGGACATTAGTGCAATTAAACGAGTACGAAACTGAAACTTAGTTTGAACTCTAATTGTATACTATTCTACGGTGCTTCATAAAATATTTAAGTCTGATCTTCGGCCGTATTCAATAAATAAAATAAAAATTCTAACGATGCCTTGATCCTGTGCTCTTTTAAGAGATATGTAGGTGCACAAGGGTAATTTACACACAATCGTCCTTAATTAATATTTTACCTCAGCCTTTTGGATTTTGGATGGAACTTAATTACTGTAATATCTTAGGAAATTGTTCGTTTAATATTTTTCCCTCAAAGCACAAAAAGAATCATCGCTCAGTCCAGACCGAGCACTATAAATTGTACCACACCATTGACGATAATCGTACAGCGACTAATTGCTCGGACGACATGGCCTTTGTGGCAATTCTTGTCAACCGATTTGCACAACGTCCCTTCGTCTCCACCAGAAAAAACTACACATTGTTCCGTTGTATTCAATAGCATGACGGACTGAGAGGCGACTTTGCATAATGACGAATGCCATATTGCCATTATCACTGTATGTGGGTACATTTCGACACGCTTTAATTTGTACACTGTCAGTCGGTCTCACAATTTGGCACATCAAATAAATGACATGCGAAACGGACGAGCGGGCGTAGAGCAAAACTAGAAACCGCAACCTTAACAAAATGTATCAGCGCCAAAAGAAATCATTGCTCATCGAGAGCTGCAAAGCGGATGGAATTGGGCGAGTCAAATTTGACATATGAAGTTTTAATTTATGAAGTTCCTCAAGCATGCTTTGCTCCACAGCGACTCTCGATTAGGATGATTATTCTTCTACAGTGCGGCTTTACATTGGGAACCTTACATCCGCTTACAGGGTTTCACACATTTTTTCTCATACTTCATTTTTTCGCCGAAACCATTGGCATCTCATTCATTATGTTTCTGTTTTGGGCGCTTTTTTTTCTTTATGTTTTGTAACGCATCACAAGGACACGCCAACCTCCTGCTCGTCTGTCATGGCTCTTATATGTCTACTTTATTTATTTGCACAGCCACTTGAAGTGAGTGGGGCATGGCGACCATTTGGGATGAGAACGAATATACTTTGATTAATGTTTGCTTCCGATTTGCATAAATCTTACTTCAGCTTTTCTACCCTTTTTGTTTCTTCTTTATATGGGTATGGCTTGGTTTTTTCTTCATTTTGTTCGACACGCTTTAGTGGATGTCTAGCTGTTAGCCAACGCTTTAGTAACGTATACTTTTTGTCTTTGAACAGAAAAACAAAATAGGCTGCATTCAGCAGTGTCCCTATTAGTTGGTGGTGTGTGTTAGAAAAGTCTCCGTATGATAAGCCTAGCAGTTATTTAAAGACCGTCCATCTGGTCGTTTCGACTCTCCGATAGACTGCAACATGGGCTGTTTTTCATTTTCGTTATCNACGTGTAACGATCAGATACAGTCCGGCCATACGGAATCTTTCATGCTTTGTGCGAAGAGTTGATTTTTTTGGTTGCCTAAACTTCCATTTTGTTCGCTCGCACATTTCATTTTCCAACTGTTTTATTTTCTGATTTTGCTCAAGATAAGCGNTCGAGACTCTTTTTGAGAGGTCGAGCTAGACTGTAAGGGTATGTCTACTGTTCGACCAGTGCGACGCTCAGTGGTATAATGTAAAAATCAAATTTTATTTAAGTTTTTCTCAAGAGAAATCATTAATGTTTCTCATAAAATAATATTAAGAATTATTCTGCTCATTGTAGTACAATACCCCACTGTGCAACATGGGCTGTTTTTCATTTTCGTTAT
>JXPZ01005039.1:678-16443 GCA_001014575.1 Themira minor
CTTTGAATTGTAGCACCCACAAGTGGCTACGAGATATATACAACCCTGATAATAGTATACCCGCACAATTTGTAAGCAATGCTATAAATAACGAAATATAATATTTTTGTGTGCAACAATTTGGTAACAACATTTTCTTACAATTGTTTACTAGAATTTAAAAGATTTAACCGGACAAAACTGTCTGTACTGATATGATAACGGACCACGAATATTATAAAACTATTTTTTAATCAAATATGTATAAAAAATAGTTTTATTCTCGAACCTATCTAGATATAAATAACAATAATATATTATTAGATTAGATTAGATATTAGATAATAATAATATATTTAGAGAAACCCTATTTGGGAACGTTGAACTTCTTAATTGTTATAATAATTATTATTTGCGGTTCTTTTGTAATATACACATTTTAATTGTAGGGGTGCATCAAAGTTTAATTCTAACAGTCTCTTCCTTAATAAATCTTATATATGTATACATAACAACTACAAAGTTAGATAATTTGCATCTTATAGCAACTTAAAATTAAATAAAAATAAGAAAACCTTAATATATTACAGTTCGTTCGTTTTACAGTTACAGTACGTTTTCCATCCATGTGACTTAACTACTCTCGAATTTCATTATGTGTTGCTTTGTATATTGCTGAGTGGAATAAAACAAATATATACAAATATCTATATAAAACATAAAACATTCTTTTTTCAGTATAGACAATTTTGTCCGCTTAAATTTAATAAATATATATATACAATTTTGTACATGGCTTAAAGTAAGGCTTATCAAGCATCGGCTTAGCCGGTGATAATGTTCTTGTTCTTGTTTTAATTTATTTTATTTTTTAATTTAGGAAAAAAAACAAAAAAAGTCATCTCTACTGATCAACAATAGTACTTCTAGAATACCGCTTTTACTTCTTCTAGTATACACAATAACTCATAATGCTGAAGCTCTAATGATAAATATGACAAAACAAAGCTCCTCTTCTCTGAAAGAACCTATACAATCAATGGGTAATGCCGCACTATCAGATTGTTTTTTAAACTCAACAGTTCCGTTTATATCAATAAGAAAAACATTATTATCTAAATCTAATACACCCTCAACTGATGGTGCGAAACACAATAGCTTTTCACAAAAACTAAACGAGCATGGTCGCTCGCTTAAGCGAGTACATTTATCCAATAAGACGATCAGCTGCAATGACGGCTCAGCTGCCGGTTTCTACCTTCGTAAGAATCCTCACTCAAAAAAGTGGATTGTCTTTTTAGAAGGCGGTTGGCATTGTTTTGATACCCGCTCCTGCAGAAGCCGATGGATCCGTCTTCGACATTTAATGACCTCGGCACAGTGGCCGGAAAGCCGTGATGGTAATTATAAATGAAATGGCACAATACTCACATATATATAGAAAGTTATAAAATATTTGCAAATTTGTCAGTAGGTGGAATTTTGTCACCCCTCTCGAATGAAAATCCCTACTGGCACAGTGCTAACCACGTTCTGATACCATACTGCAGCAGTGATTCATGGTCGGGTACTTATTACACTGAACCAACGAGTCGCCGTGAGAACGAATGGAATTTTATGGGTGCTCTGATTCTCCGACAAGTCATTGCTGATTTAGTTCCATTAGGTTTGGGTCGAGCTAGTGGTGCAGAATTGTTACTTGTTGGTTCATCAGCTGGTGGTTTGGGTGTTATGATAAACTTGGATCATATTACGGATTACCTAAATAAAGAACGCAACCTTAAGGTAACCGTGCGAGGAGTTTGTGACTCTGGGTGGTTTTTAGATCGGGAACCTTACACCCCGGCAGCAGTCGGATCAAGCGAAGCTGTGCGACAGGGATGGAAGATGTGGCATGGCTATTTACCAAAATCTTGTATCGCCCAACACCTAGATGAGCCCTGGCGTTGTTATTTCGGTTATCGGTTGTATCTAACATTACAATGTAAGTATAACAATTGGGTCAAAATTAACATTACCTTTTCTATACTAATCATATTTAATTAGCTCCCCTATTTGTTTTCCAATGGCTATTTGATGAAGCGCAAATGAGAGCGGATAACGTGGGTGCTCCCGTAACACCACAACAATGGAATTATATACACGAAATGGGCGGTGCTTTACGCACTTCCCTAAACAATGTGACAGCTGTTTTTGCACCATCCTGTATAGGTCACGCTGTTCTCTCAAAACGAGACTGGGTTAACATAAAGATTGATGACATATCTTTACCGACAGCTTTACGCTGTTGGGAGCATGCAACACGTGTACATCGCCGTCGTAATAGTAAGCTAAACAGCTCTACAGAAATAATCTTAAACGATGAATCAAGCAAACATCATCGTTTTCACAAACATCGCGATGTACAAATACAGCTACATAAATTTAACATAGCCAATGGATCACAACTAAAACAACCCCGAAAGGCTTACGGAAATTCATTCACTAAGGCCAAAAGAAAAGAGCGAAAACGAAGACGTCATGAAAAGCAACAAAACAAACGCCAAGACCGCAAACATAACAGAAAAGGGAATGCAAGTGATGATAACACTGGAAACACCGTAGAAGTAAACGCAGTATATTTGAATAATCGCCGTTACCACAACAATAATTCTAAAATACATAGAAAGAGTGCAACAAATGCAACAAATATTCAAGGGAAGAGAAACCACCGCATTAGAAATAATCCAAAACTCAGGGAACATCAAAAACGAACTCACGAAGAACGGTTGCAATCTTTCAACCAATCCCTGGATCAACAACAAATTAAAAGAGTATCGTCAAACATAGCTGGCAATCGTCCAAAGGGACTCCAACGATTAGCTCGTGTACCTGAGAAATGCTCTTTGCGTTTATTGGAACGTTGCAGTTGGCCTCAATGTAATCACTCATGCCCGACATTGACAAATCCTCTGACTGGTGAAGAAATGCGATTCCTTGAACTGCTCACTTCATTTGGTTTAGACATTGAAGGGGTCGCATCCGCCCTTGGCGTTGATATGCACACATTAAAAAATATGGAAAGAACTGAACTGGTAAATTTGCTAACCCAACAAGTAAACTAGTATATGATAAAACAGTTCCACTTTGCAGTTTAAAGACTCTCTTCAGTTCTTGAGAAGAGATATTGTACTGTGAAAGTGCTAAAGTTACTTAATTATAATAATAACTTGTAAATAATTTTTAATTATACATTAACTTTAAATAAGTCTTATTATTACTATTCAGAGTTTGAGTCAGTAATTTAAAAAATGTTAGATAAGAAATCCTTATAGAGATATATCGAGACATATACATCTAGCACATATATTTTAATTATTTTTAATTGAGATTCCCACCTATCCCGATACGATATGAATTATTCCATCAAAATAAGTCGAAAAGCATTAAATGGCCTGATAACGTTACGTGGTACTGAGTAACTCAAATTGTCTCTGTGTCAATGTGGTCAGTACGGGGATACATGACAAAATTAGTTAAATTTTAGTTAATGCAATTAAAATACTAAAAAAAACAAAATTGTTTCTACAGAAAAAAGATCAATTCCAACTCCCAATCAGCTTGAAAACATTTTTATTACGCATATCGCTTAAAATGTTTATAACTACGAAATCAACAAAAAGATTTATGGAAAAATTAGACAACTTTAAATAGGTTAACCTTTTATACTCATACAAAACTTGACAGATTTTGTTTAGCATTATATGGTTTTTTTAATACCACCACCCACAAAATACGTTCTTAGTTATGAAACCATTAAGACTGTTCACATAATTTTGTTTTTAAAATTATTGCTATTTAGTAAGTCATATATATTTCATATATACCTGAGACACATACAAAATGTTTTTAAAAATAATATAGATTTTTTAAACGTAACAAACAGTTTGGTAGATGATTATGAATGCAAACCAAAGAAAAGGTCGAACTTTTCTTTTTCATAATGGTATAATAATATTGGAATAATACCTATTAGCAATTATACAATGAAGACTCAAATTTTGGAAGCAACATAGTAACTTATTTTCTGGATTTATAAACGATTTTGGGTATGTTCCCAATAACAAATCTTTTGTAAATAACCATAATGTATTAGTTCGCCATTTTAACATTGTTAAAAATATCACCGGTCTTTATTTGGCCTAAATGAAACAAAAATAAAATTTTGAAGAAATATTTTGTACCTGTAAATTGTCTTCAATTTATTTAACATTGTTTACTATATAATTGTTGTTGTTAGGTAAGTTTCCCCAAGAGACTTAGACCATGGTTTTTTTTTAGACAATTGTCACTTGCCTACTGTAAAGACTTTTTATTTACATTACAGTACAAATTTAAAGCTGCAAACTACATATAATATAATTTTTAGTCATTAGATCTGTAAATTCACACTTAATTCAATCGGCTTATCTTATTTTATTTGACCATCTAAATTTATGTACAAGACCAACAAATGAATGAATATATGTACATTTTACTACTTCTATTTATAGCTATCTCCATCTAGACACCAAAAATCACTGTAAACAATTCAACATTATTTAACTTATTTAGTAAATCCTTAAACTTTTTAAAAGCAATAAAATCAAAAATCAATCAGACGTCGTCTTTATCGTTATAAGACCGATTTCTTATCTTTAACAAACTAAACTGAAATTTGCTCTATAATTATCGAGTAAAGTCTTCTCTAACCAATAAAAATGATTAAATAACAAGAAACACTTCATATTGCCTGAAAGACAATTCGAAAACAATGACGACACCAATGGGATTTAAACAGATTTGGATAAAGCTAACGCATATGTCAAATATTACAAAAAAGTATATTTTTTGTTATAATTCATTTATTTGAGAACAACCCTGAAAGGGATTTATACAAATAGTTTGACTTAACCTAATATTTGTGCGCAACTCAAAGTTTTAACGAAAAATATATCAATACTTTGTAAACAATATGATGTTATTAACATTAAAAATTCCAGAAACAACAAACAGATTATTGGTAATGATAATATTTCAAATTTTCCCCTCAAAAAATGAACCGTCCATTAAGAAATATAATAATAAATGTGAACACAAAAAAAATCTTATTTTATTTAAATGCATCTTAATCATAATTAAATTCTAATGTTCAAAATTTATTAAATTATCATTTAAAATACATAACAAAATTATTGCATTCCACTATCTAGTACCATAACATTTTTTTAGTATATATTAAAGAAAAATTAAATTACTTGCTTATAAACAAATAATAAAACCTATTAGGTTACACACTAGCGCCATTAAGGTACAATTCAACAAGGTCAATATTTACTTATATTTATATGTAAGTGTTTAAATAATAAAGGTACATTTGTTATAAAGTACTAAGAGTTAGTTTGAAGTAATGGAAATCCAGAAAAACATGACAATGCAAAAGTGAAAAATTGCAAATGTTTGCTAAATGTTGATATGATCCCAAAATTATTGAAATCGTCAATTTAGTAAATTTTAGTTTGGTGTATAACCTAATGGTTTTATGGTTTGTATTATTAGTTTCAATTTCAGAATTATAATTTAATACTTCTTTAAATTTTTCGTCCATAAGGAGCCATCTGAGAACCCAAAAATTATTTAAACAATTTGTTTTAAATTGTGTTAATTGTGTCAATTTTGTGCGATAAACACCATGGAGTAAGCAAATGTTATTTCATTAACAAATAACATTTAAATAATACATTAGGCCTATAAGACACACACATGCCCAGACAAATACAGGTGATGTAAAATTTGTATTTGTCGTTTATAATGGTTTTTATTCTTCATTCCCATTTCCCCTACTGCTTTCTCTTTTACTGCATAAATAAGTCCAAAAATATACTGAACTTACTGAATTCTTTTAATGCCTTATTATTATTAGTCCGTTTAATGTGTAAAACTATTAAGGGTCAGCACATCTGCTGTAGAAAAAACTGATCAGTTTGTAGATGTTTGATTACATACGACAACTTACACATCTACCCCAAACTTTGAGAGGCTGTAATGATTTGTTTTAGAAAAGGATACAACAACAGTTGTAAGTTTGTCGGTCGTGTCGAGACCAAAATCCTCGAAATGTTGTACAAAGCAGAGCTTGGAGATATAGAATATCCCTTTTCTTATTGACATTTCGTCAAGAAGCAAAAAGGCAATCTTATTCTTGGTCGACATTCCGGAACTTTGTAATTCATAAAATTGAAGTAATTTTCGATCTAAGCTGGCATTTATATTTTTTATCACCGCTCTAAAGAGTTCTTCCAAGATCAACTCTAATGCCATTGTATGCCTTTGGAGAGTATTAATATATGCTTGGGGTAGACACAAATGTATGCATAGGATTTTATCATACATCCATCCATACCAGAGAGCTGCAACGGCTTAGAAATTCACCATTTAGAACCACTCATCAAAAGTTAAGCAATATACGCATTCAACTCCATAAAAAGTACGCACATTCTGACCACCTGATTCGAATTACTTCCACCTGTGGAAGTAGAATTGCAAAGACCATTTTGACCCTAAATAAAGACGACTAACATCACCCTCGTCCTTTTTTCTAAATCAAGAAACAATATTTTCTTTTTATAATTATCTTCCTTTACTTTCTAACAAACTCCTGTTAAGCATAGCGCGCATAGGCGCATAGGCGCATGGTAGGAAGGCTAGATGTTCTCATATACGCATTGCCATTGCATTGACCTGTATGATTTGAAAAATACATTTGGAATCATAGAACTGATTCGAAAAATGGTCGTGGTGATATGTCACCCCTCTACTTTTTGATAGGAGTGGAATGCTTCAATTAGTAGGTACAATTAGAATTAGAGTATGAATGGGTGGAAGTGTTAGGAAAATGCGAAAATGCATACTCAATGGAGCTAGGAGCTAGACTAATCTCTCAATTGTGATGGTAAATCTCAAATAATCTTGTCATTATTTTCTCTGCGTTACAATCCACTTTGTAAACTTATGTATGTATGTTTTCAGTGATACTGTTTGATATATATGAAAAATATTGAATATGTCATTTTTTGATAATTCACGAAATAACAAATACAATTTTTATATAAACTTAATACGGTGTACATAGGTGTTCTTTGACAATTGTAAAAAATCGACAAAATGATTTGATATGATGATTGAAAAAATTGAGTTTTTATTAAAATATTTTTTAAATATTAAAGTACAAAAAATTAGTTTTAAAGTTACAAATAACAAAAATAATGAAAAAAATAAGAAAACAAAATTTTTTAATTAATAAAATGTTTACTTCTGGGAAATCGAAATAATATTTTATTATTGACTAATATTTTTTTAGTAAAGAAACATTGAGGGATATTAAGGATATAGGGTATTGGGTGGTTGAAATATATTTTTTTTAATTGGTCGAAGCCGAAGTCACCTTTTCCATATGGAAATAGACTCGTGGCAAAAATAGGACGTCAAAGTCAGTCAGAATAAATAAAGTTTGCTACTGGTATAATCTTTATTAATTATTATCGGTGTGCAATTTTTGTTAAATAAAAATAAGATAAATAACAATGTGAAGAAGAGCAAAGCAAATGAGCTGAAACATTAACAATGCTGAGAAAATGAAAACGAAGTTACTGCTTTAAAATTTTAGTTTTTTAAATAATATTTTTTCACTAGAAGAAGCACAAATTTTTCAGCCAGCCAACCACGTTTTTTCTTAAATTAAATGAATAAAGACAAAATTTTTGAACCGTAATTTGCGAAGGAGGGAAATGTATTTAATTTTGAACCTCAGTTCCTTATCTTTGGAAGAAAACAGTTTTCTGTAAACTTCTTACGTGTTTTGTGATTTCAGACAATCATCAATGAAATTACCAAAGTCTTCTGGAATTTCAAAAGTAATGGGTAAGTAAAGGCTTAAAGTGGGAACTGAGTTCAATTTTAAATATTTAATTTCCAAAAATTGAGGTTCTAAGTGACTATAGCATATGCGTATGGTACTAATTATATTTAATTATTATATAGCGCAACAATCAAGCACACATACTTGCATAAGAGTGCAGAGAATATTTGTGAGCAAATCATATAAACATGCATAGATAACCCCATACATAATTGTGCCCTGACAAAATGAAGATAGGGTGTGTTTCAGGTGTAGCGGACCATAATCAAGTGTTGTTCTTCTATGAACTCGAAGGCAAGGATGTGTGATTGTGATAGAAATGAGTGGGAAGAATTTTGGTTACGTAAATTTTGTTATTGTTTTAATTTCTGTTAATGATATTAATTCTGTCTGACTAAAAAATTGTTACCGATTCTGTTACTTTATTTATACCTACTTTGAATTGATTTTGATTTTGTGAGTTTTCTCAACAAATAAAAAAAAAATACATTTCAGCCACTCACTATCCTTTAATTCTAATATACGCCCATATCGATTTCCAAAAGTTAAATTTTTATTAAATTTTCTTATTTTTTGCATTACTTTTGTTGCTTTCCAATCATCAAAAATATCAAAAACCAATCTCGAAGGAAAAATACATTTTGTCCGCTGTACTGCAAGTTAACACAGGCCACTCTTTATCCGGCCTCAAACTTGCAATAACAGAGCTTCGATCAGCGGCCGAAATTCGAATCGAAGACCGATCGACGAAGACGAAATGTTAAGTTGAAATTTAATTTAGAGTCAGTACAATTTTAGAAATAAAAGAAGCAAAACACCGCGGAAATCAATTAAACCAACTTTAGTTTGATTTAATTGGCGCCCAACTTAATGAAAAAATAACTCACCCATTAAAAGCCTAACGGTTGAAGTGAAAATATAATAAAATAACATTTAAAAAAAAAATTTAAAAACTTACTAAAATCCTAACGGTGAAGTAAAATTAAATATACTGAAATTAAAACTTCAAATAAAAAAATATTAAAATCCTAACGAAAAAAAAAAAAAAAAAACCAGAAGCTAGAACACATTCCAGAAGAAAGCGAAGCAACCCAAAAACCGGCAACTGTCGACTCAAACTATTAATAAGATGAAATGAATATGCCAGTGGAATGTTCATTTTTTATGTTGTAAAAGTAAAACATTTGAAAGAATTTAAGAAACTTGAATGGGTTACATTGAGTTTTGTATTTATGAATGAGAGAGAGGAAGAACGACTGTCCAAAAAATTTCACAGTTTAGGAATTGCCTACGACGAACGAAGATCCAACAAATTAAAGGTCAAAACAAACAAAATGGACACAGAAACTCTGAGAACTATAATACAGAGTTCAGTTAGTGCAGCTCTTTAGAAAAAATTTGAGAAAAAATTAGAGGCTATCAGGGAGAGAGTAGACAGTGCCGTAATGGATACACCTGAGAAGTAGAAGTTTATAAGGAAATATAAATTGTACCGAACGAACGTTGCGATGAATCGTTGGATGTAGTTAAGTCGTTACCGGAATTCGACGGCAAACAAGAAACATATGTCTCATGGCGACAGGCGGCACACACCGCTTACAAACTTTTTGAGTCATATGAGGGCAGCTCAAAGCATATTCAAGCTGTCGCAAGCATAGGAAATAAAATAAGGGGTCCGGTCGACATGGTGTTAGCATCCTTTAATACCGGTCTAAACTTTTGAGCTATCATTAGTAGGCTCGACTTTACGTATTCGGACAAATGTCCAATTTATCTCATAGAACAAGAGTTGTCGACTCGACGTCAAGGGAATATTACATTATTGCAACACTATGATGAGGTAGAAAGAAAGCTCACTCTCCTAACAAATAAAACATATTATGTCATACGATAACACTTTGGCGGCATCAATAAAGCAGAAGTACAGAATGGAGCGGCACTGCAAGGTTTACAGGTCCAAAACACCAAAGAATTAATTAGTTAACCCAAGAAAACCCCCGACAAGATAACGAATATTGGGTTACTGCAGACTTAGCAGCAACAGACGTAGAACACGAACTAACCAATTTTGATGAAATTAATTTTTTAATCAGGACTCCCTGCTACCGTTTTTAGACAGAACAGTTGCAGAGAGGAAAATAAAACTACTAATAGATACAGGGGCATCCAAAAATTATATAAAACCTCTAAAAGAATTAAGACATATACAACCATTAGATAACCCCTTCTTAGTGATATCATTCCATGGTTCTAATACCATAACATATAAGTGTTTCGTGAAACTTTTTAATATCTGTACACCATTTTTCATACTACCCGGCCTATCTACATTTGATGGGATAATCGGTCTCCATCTGATAAAACAGGCAAACGCTCCATTATATTTCCAAACCGACAATATGAAGACCAGTTCTGTTTCAGAACAAATACATTTTCATAAGTGTGCAAATGTAAATTTCACACAAATAAAGGACAAAGATGTACTCACAACAATTTCTAACGCATTAAAAATAATGACCCGTTATATTCTAAACTATACCCCTACCCTATGGGAAGTACCGGATTTCGTAAAAAGCGAAGTGGATAGTCCGCTTAAAGATGGCATAATAAGACCATCAAGGGTGACCCTACAACAACCCCATTTGGGTAGTAGACAAGAAAGAGACGGATGAGAAAGGCAACGTTAAAAAACGTATTAGATTCTAAAAAAACTCTTGATCTTAAATCAAGGTTTCATCAGGTATTGCTAGCGGAAAAAAAATAGGAAAAAACTGCGTTCTCCTGAGGAAGCGGAAAATACAAGTTCTGTAGACTGCCCTTTTGGCTGAAAATGCCCCTAAGAGACAACATAGGGAAATCGTGCTACGTCTACGCGGATGACGTAATAATATTTTCCGAAAACGAGTATGACCATGTCGAGCACGTAACATGGGTTCTAAAGAAACTGTACGAGGCTAACATGAGGTTATCGCGTGAGAAATCAAACTTTTTTAATCAAAACTAGTCCTAGCATAGTGTATGCCATCCATAATTATTCGCAACCGACCACATTATTTAATGTTAGATCGTTCCTTGGACTTGCAAGTTAGTATCGATTATATATCAAGGATTTTGCTTCTATAGCAAGACCACTAACGGACATTGTAAAAGGCGAAAACGGTAATGCCAGCTCTTCACAGTCAAAGAAAACTCCCGTTGTGTTGAACGCCGAACAATTTTAGGCGTTCAACAAACTTAAGGGTATTCTTGCTTCCTAAGAAGTTACTTTACTTTATCCAGATTTAGTTTGTTACTCTGTTTTTCTCTTCGTTGTTAACTCTTCCCCTCTTAAATTCGATCGTCCTCGGTCGTTTGCGAGTACTTCGCTTCTTAAAAAAGGAGAATTTGGCTTGGCCTGGTTTTTGGTTTTTCTTCTTTAATTTTAATATTATGATTAAAGATGCTGTGAATATAAGGATAGCGATCGACAAGGAAAAGTTTGTTATCAATGCTATTTGGTGTCTGCTTCGTACGACTTCTAATCGGTTTATGTTGTTCATTTCTAGCTCTTTCATCATTTCGAGGCTTAAAATTTCCTCGTCGGTCAATGTAGCATTTTGTTGCAAAATGACAGGAAGGGGCTTACTACTAGATAGTTCATTCAAAGAATATTTCTGTTTGTCGATTATTTTCGTAGATTTGTGATATGGTATTGGGTATGACCGGTTAAGCTTAATTCCCTGTTAGTCGATCTCGATAAATCCCTTGTATTGGTTTAATATCAGGATACCAGGAAGAATTTCTACTGATGGGAAATGTTGATTTTTGTGTTGGACAAATTTGGCAGGTTGACTCTGATGTGGGATACACGTAGTATTGCTAATGTCTATAATATTCTTATCATTACATATTCTTACAGTATCAAATTCTAAACAATTGGTTCTTATTCCGTAAATTTTATCTTTACAAACTAATATTTTTAGTACTTTATTATTTCTATTTTTATTTCTTATTGCTTTTACTAGCAACGATTCACAATTTTGTTCGTCTGTAAGAGGAATACAAATTATGTAAAGTATCATTGAGTTATTTGAAGCCATTTTGACGTTTGAAAATTCGATTGATTCTTCTGTGTTATACAATGTAACGTATTATTGCCTTTGATTCAACATACCTGTGCATATTTAGACAATTTGTCTACTGAAGTGAATACTTATACTTTTTCTGGGTTGTAGGTATCTATGTGACTATATCGCCAGGATATTCGGGAATTGGAGTTTCGAGTAGTTGTGGCTTATTGGGATGGCGTTCGTTTTTGAATTCTTTAGAAACTCTGCATTATCTTACTATGTCTTCCATTAATATTAATTTGGTATGTTGCGTTTCGTCCGTAATGCCTTCGATTTTGGTCTGTGTGTATCGGATTTTTTAGTTAGAAAAGTGCGCAGAGTATATACTCTTTCGACGCTCTTTTTCCAAGAGCTGAATTCTGCAGGATTCTCTAATTGTCCTGACTATATCGGGTATTTTATCTAATTTGGATAAATTATTTATATGTTCAGGGCTTATTGTCTGGTCTATTCCTTGAATATTATTGTTTAGAGATTACTAAACAATCAAGACGGGGAACGCTATTGGCTTGTGGTGGTAAAGGATTGGGAACGTTTAGGATGGGTGGTCTAATGATGTTACTGGGGTTAGTCATTTTATTTTATTTAATTTCTTCTCCTTATAGTTTGTATTTTTTATTGCTTCTTTATCGTTTTTTTCCTTTTTCCTTATTTTCAATTTTCTAATCTAAGAACTAGTATGTTCGAGTTTAACACAATATTTAACTTTTAAATAATATTTATGATCATTATAATAAATTTTTTCATTATTATCAAACAAATTTGTTTCAAATCTAGGTTATTTTCTTGTTTTCTTATTTTGTGATTTTTAATTTTTTTTTGTTATCTCTATCTGTGGAGAAGGTCTTTTTCTCTCCGGAGGGTCTGCTAGGAGTCGCGGAGTTAAGTGTAGTTATAAGTTGTGGTATCACAACTTCAAATATATTTTGTTATGGTTTTTCTCTAAGTTATTGGTTTGTGTTTTATTTTCTTTTTGTTTTATTTTATTATCAATATTTTTTGGAAATATAGTTTCACTTGTAATAGCTTTAGGTTTTCCTTTTCCAATTAGTTTTTCTTTATTCTATACTTTTTTACTTTTTGATTTTCCATCTAACTATATTATTATGTTTACAATTTTTTTATTTAGCTTACATTATTTAATAAATCATCACTGCTAGTTATCACTCGCTGTACTGGTGCAGGTCGTCTTTTTTGCTTTTGCTAGCTACTAGGACGAACGGACCTTACAAGCTGATGCAATGACGTGACCAGGAGCCGTCTGAAGTGCTACTTTAGAACTTTGTTGTTGTCTGGAAAGCAAGTGCGTTACCCGCTAATTTTTGAATACGTTTATGCACTATTCGTTCGGTCCGATCCGTGAGAGAAAACGACATAAGAAGGAATGGAAAAAAAGAGCAGCTCGACAAAGCTCTTTGGAATTAGGCTTTGTGCGGTCTTCGCTTTGCATTGCGTATGCAATGGAAGAGCGCAATGCTGTTGAATTAGAATTCATGAACGAATGTGCTCTTGTTGTTGATAATTTGTTACGTGCAAATTAATGGGGAAGGGGCCTCAGTTGTCAGAAAGAATTAATAAGCACTTTGGTTTATATAATATGATAACTTTATTAATTCACTTCACTTGGTGAATTAGCGATGTCTAACCCGCCCGGAAGAAGTTAACATCTAAGAACAATTAATTACACCCTTGATGAAGATATGGTCGCTTCGAACATGATACAGATGAATTCTTAGAATTCTTGGGCGCTTTAAAGGATGATCAGTTTCTTTCAGGAGCAGAGGAGTGAAGCACAAATTAGGCAGAAAAGGACTCAACTGACAGCCACTAATGAGATGCTGATGTTATGTTTGGCGGATGCAGACATTCGTTAAAATTAAAATACCCGGTACACAGAAAGCCACGTCTTCGTGTGCTAAAAATGTTCTAGTTGTGTGAGATGTGCATGGAGACTACACATGCAAGAGCTACTTAGAGGTTGAGAGTACTCCAACCGTATTTACACGTCCATGTCTACAATCGTTGGAACACAAGTACGAAAGAATGCCAAATTAAAATACCCGGCACATAGAAAGCCACGTCTTCGAGTGCTAAAAAGGTTCTAGTTGTGTGAGATGTGCATGGAGACTGCACATGCAAGAGCTACTTGGAGTTTGAGAGTACTCCAACCGTATTTACACGTCCATGTCTACAATCGTTGGAACAACTGGACGCAGCTAACGAGGAAAAAAGTCACATCGCCGCACGTATGATCCGGAACAATCTCAATGTGAATGATGTCTTGGGGGGCGGTCACGATATGGATACCATCGATACAATTTAAGCCCCGAAGCAGCTTAATAAGACGCTGACAGCGGGAGGGTTCCCTTTGAGGAAATGGGCGGCCAATGATGCTAGGATCATAGACGGAATCGATCCGCATCATATCCTTACCAACACGGGGTAGATCAGCCCAAGGTATCAGCATTAAGTGAGCTGAGACGGCATCAGCAGCCCAACCTATCAACATTAATTGCGCTGGGTCGGCATGGGGTAGATCAGCTGCCCAACGAAATCAATCAACGGCAAGGATTCTCCAGTGCCATGGTGGACAAGAGCCCCATCAGAAGAACACTTGATCGAGTGTGGATCCAGCAGTGTATCGAAGAAGCTAAAAATGGAGCGGAACCTGTAAATACCCAATGAATATGTGAGGTTGTCGTCTTGGGAGGCGATTGTGAACTTACGCTAAGTCGGCATAGGGTAGATTAGCAGCAACGACCATTTGACAGAACTATGGGGGACAAGGGCCTCACCAAAAGGACACGTGATCGAGTGTGGAGCCAGTCTTATATCACAAATGTGTGTCTTATGACATACGAGCACATGACAATTCTTTCGACTGGCTCTCCGAGAACGATGCTGCGTAATCAGGGAAGATTGGAATTAACTAAAAGTGAAAGTTACACTTTTCAGGTGTGCTCTCTCTCTCTTCACAAAACGAATATAGTGTCTAAATTCGAAGATTAGACATTGATCGGGAGGGAGTCTTGAAGTGCGTATCGACCAGTCAGCATCGTCATACCGCACATAATGGCTAATCATAAGCCATATAGATAAAACTAGTAGTGGCTTGTTAATTTACTTTAAAATGTAAATTAAGTGATTGGCAGTTAAATGACCCAATAAACTTTATAACGTTAAACAAATACCAAACATTTTATACATTCGCTCCCTTCGGGCACTTGCACAGACGAATTGGTGCGTAACTCATACGGCGAGCTGATCAGGAACTGACAAACGTAATACTCAAACAACACCGATCGGGACAGTAGGATCGAAGGAATCGTGTTGCGAACACAATACTGAGTGTCTTAAGCAAATTATTTGAAAACCGACACAAAAAAAGAGCAGTTTGGACTTAGATACTAGATAGACTTAGAACAGTATGCTCCATTTAAGAGAAGTACTATTGGAATCTGCTAATTTGTTTCGTGATTGCCATATTATCCTTCTCAATGTCATCTGTAGCGGTCACTGGTTAGGATTAAATGTAGTATATGCTGGAAATATTCCAAGTCTGTATATTTATTGGTGAGTATGCTTTATACTCAACACTACCTCTTCTTGTACAATTTCTTTCATGTCTGGTGTGGTATGTTGCTATGTTAACAATTTAAAGTGATTAATGTTTTGTAAAATGTGTCCCAGATATGAGGGACACATCTGTATTTTCTTTTTTTTTTTTTTTTTTTTTTGGTG
>JXPZ01005039.1:16451-32719 GCA_001014575.1 Themira minor
TTTTTTTTTTTTTTTTTTTTTGTGGCTATGAATACCATTAGCAGTTCAAAACATTTTCTTGAGGGCATAGTGTGCTGGTAATTTGCTGGTTTTCTCGAGTTTTAACGGACGAGTATTGATTGAGTTTTTTTGAGTGTTTCGGTAAAGGATGTGTGCATTTTCTGCATTGTTTTTGTTTTTAGCTTTGCTTTTTTGAGACGGGACCACAGAATCATACGATTTTGAGGCGTTGTTCTATGACTGATTTTTAAGGATACCCAAATTGTGTTTTTCTCTGAAATTTCCATGTTTTCCATCACTTGAACTAGAAACCCAAAAAATTCCTGACAGATAGAGTTTTATATAGAACGTTACCGAAAGGCATCATTACCAGGATAGGGAGCTAGGAACTCCCACAGTTGACCTTGACCTTTCAAGGGTTGGTGTACAAGAATTCCTCTGTGGCAAAACACTGGTGGCTCGCTTTTACAAAAAACAATTGAGCTAGGATATACAGTGGCAGTCAAAAATAAGCAAACAAGGCTTAGCTCGATATTAAATTGTGTCTAAAATCCAAATTAAATATTATTTTGTTTCAAGTTTGCATTATATATAATCAACAGTTTAATAATAAAACAAAATAGTTATAATATATGCAATTTTTATTATTGTTAATAAGAAAATGTTATAAATAGTGTGTTCGGAGTAAAAAGAGCCCTCTTGAGGAGTTTTTACTCTCTTTTGAGAACAGCTTAATGTTCGCCCGAGTCAGCGCTCGCTTTCTGCACGCGGTGAAGATGGGGCCTAAATTAAGGGTTTATGCATTGATCGAGCGAGAGTCTAAAAGTTGTCGAGCCATCAGCATCGTCGCACAGCGCATAATGGCTGATAAAAGCCACATAAATAAGAAAAAAGTCGGGTATTCATTAAGTTTTAATGTTAAATAAGTGATGGGCAGTGAAATGACCCAATAAAATGTATAAAGTTTTAAAATCCCCACTTTTTTGTACATTCGAACTACTTGTACTGGAAACGAATTGGTGCGTTATTAGAGTCCACGGGAGTTCTGAGTGCGAGCAGAACAGGAAACGCCAAACGTTATACTCGGACGACATCGATAGGGGTTTTGCCACAGACTGTAGGATCGAAGGCAGTCGTGTGGCGAACATAGTGAACGACCACACAAATTAATGCGTCAAAAATAAGTAAACAGCCGATCAATAACCACAATATCCGCCATTATTTTGGGACAATTTACTTCGTCTGTCGGGTACTGACAGACAGTACTTACTGCACTGCTCCGCTGTTATTTTTGGCCAGATATCGTGAATAAGTTCTTTAAAATCGACAAGGTTTCTAGGAGCTTTCTCACTGATCTTAGTTTTCAGCCACGCCCATAAATTATCGATGGGCGAAAGGTCAGGGCTTTGTGGTGGCCATTTTAAACATTGGATATGATGCTCCTCTAAATATTTCTGGACAATTTTGGCGGTATGGATCATCGAATTGTCCTGTTGAAGGATGAAATAATTCCCTATTAGCCGCTTTCCTTCGGGAATGATCGTGTATTTCAGTAAATTTAAATTTAACCGGGACATTCTCTTTTCCCTCCAACACCACAATCTTACTCATGCCATACGCCAACACCCAACCCCATACCATTAAACCGGCATCTCCACTTTTTAATGTTGGTTTTGTGCAGTTGTACGAAAACTGTTCTCCTTTTCTTCGACATACATAGATTTGTCCACCGGAATATTTCATTGTTATCATCGAGTCATCGGTCCACAATACATTTCACCAAAAATGTTAAGTTTCAATATGTGCTCTGCATAAAAGCTTACCCGTTTATCCTTATTTCTTTTATTTATGTACGGAAATTTCTGGGATACTCGTCCGTTAAGACCACTCTCATTTAGATGTTGGCGGATAGTTGACAATGATGGCGCAGACTTTTCCTCCGACAGCAATATGCTTCTTACCTGGGGCGTACATGTGTGTGGATTTATATCCACAATGTTTTTTTATTCTTTTGTCCACCCTTTCATTCGTCACCCGTGGTCGACCATTAGAAAAATTGCGATGTATTCTATTCTCATCCTTGTATACCTTTACAACTTTGAAAATAGCAGCAGGCGTTTTTCCAAATGTTTCGGCGATTTCCCTGAAAGTTTTTCCATTTTCGTGAAGCGAAACTATGACCTTTCACTCACCAAGGGTCGAACGCTGCGAATTTGCCATTTTCTATTATGTATTAGGATAAAAGATCCTTAATAAGGTATAAATTATATTTTTTTTAACATACTTACAAAATGGTTTAATTAAATTATTTTAATTATTCTTTAAATAAAATAAGTCGCAATTAAATCAAAATTTACTCTAAAGTTATTTGATGAAAAAATAGATAACGAAAAAATTGTTTAAACAATGTTTAAGTTTAAAATAATGGCGTGTCTACTTATTTTTGACTCCTCAATATTCGACAATGCGTCTATTAAGCTGCACAACTCTTAAACAAGAGATTCAATTTAATAAATTATTACGACCATCTCTTCATATAACATTAAGAAAAATAAAAATTTCCCGTTATCCACATTCCAATGAACAACAACCATTTTATGATCAAAAACAAACAGTAATCGTTCTTGTTTACTTATTTTTGACTGCCACTGTACAAATCGACATGAATACCGATCTAGCGAACATTTTAATATGTATAGGAAACTAAACATTTCGGAAAATTCTTTATTTTAATTCAATGTTATTTAGCGAATATATAAAACATACTTTAAATATTACAATATTATTTGGGTTTGAAATATACATAAATTTCAAAACCAAAAAGTATCTTAGGATATTATATATGTTTTAATTTCTTCTGACTGTGATTGTTTTAAAATTACAATAATAACTATTAAAGAAAAAGTACCGTACACATGATATTTTCAGAAACAACAAAGCGCAGTGAGGTTGCAAAGGCGTTTGTCGGAATTTAAAAAGGAATTTTGGTTGCTGCCGTCGGCCTGGCTTAGGTTTTTGTTACCATGGCACAAAATAATTTTTTCTTTGTATTATATGACCCACTGTGACCTCTACATTAAAGAAGTAATATCCACTATCCCTAATACGAGAACAAATCAATGCAGCTTCTACCACTGTAGAACATTTAAGTTTCATGTATATCGGGCAATCTGCGGAAAGTAGCAACTTCTATTTATTACTTGGAATATTTATGAAAATATTCATTGCCAGTAACTGTTGTTAAATTTGCCGTGTTCTTGACAAAACATTATACCACTCAAGAAAAGTACAAACGAACCACATCCTGAATTGGTACTCGACATACCGGACAGGTTGATACAGAGGAAGCGCACTTTGCACATGCCACTACATGACTGCATGGTAAAAAGCACGTGTTATATTCACTGGCATAGCATATTTTGCATATCTTCTCTTCAAAAAAGCCTCCGGATGGCTTCTTTTCCGATGCCTGCGTTGAACCTGCTGCTAATTCATCGTTGATGGGACAATTCAGGGTTGACAGTTTTTCATTCTGAGTTGTAGTTAAATCAGATTTTGTTGCCTCAGTCTCCGCCATCGTTCCAGCCAATGCAATCTTTAACGAATTCTGTTTTTTATTGTTATGAAGTCTATCAACTGAAGCGACATATGGATTTGTAACATGATTAGCAGGAGCAGTGGCAGAAGTACAAATAGTTTGGGCTCGACAAGCGGCCAATTTTGTTGATTCACCTGATGAAGCATATGTGGATGTAGACGCGGATGAGTCGTCATGTATAATAGGTTCTGCGAAATCCGAACCATATTTAGCTTGATTAGAATGCCTTACTTTGACGTCGTCAATGTAAGCCTTGCCTTTCATTATTTTTAAATACCGACAAGCTGGCATCCACAATGCATGCTGTTCCCAGGGCTCGTCAAGTTCAGACCAGTCTTTAAGACCTCCACCACAACTGAAGCATTTTACACGATCTCCAATGCCAGTATAAAAGAATCCGGCTTCTGCCAATTCCGCTGGCTTCTGTTTCATGTATACTGGCCAATCTGTATACGAACGAAAACGAGCCGCTTCTATTGAGTACTCGGGATATTCAGGGGAATATCCAATGCCAGTAGGTGCTGTATTCACCGCTGATGCTCCTCCATTTGAAACAGCGGTGACATTATTGTTGTACACAATAAGTGACCGCGCAGTATCGGTATCTGGCTCAAAATTGCTGCCGCACGTATCATAACTGATGGGCGGTAGAAAGTTATTAAGAGCCTCGGAATCTATGGGAACATTGTTAGTAGTTCGCCGACGTAATAGTGGGCAATTGGGTGACCAACGCATATGCTCGTGTAATGGTTGATCTTCTGACTCCCATCGGCCGATCTCCACTTCACAGAAATAACACTTTACTTTATCTTCATCACCCGTATAGAACATACCCAACATAGCCAATTCATTTTGATCCAGCGAGTTCAAAGGCCAATTTAAAAACGTTTTCCGTCGCTCGTCTTCTCTATTATATATCTCGTTAATTGTGCGATATTGTGATTCTATGCGCATACATATTTCACCGTTTCCGATGTTCGTTTTGTTGTCTCTTTCGTCGTAACTAGGTTTTGTTAAGTCGCAAATGTTGGATTCAGAATAGTTGTCACAGAAATTTTTGTAATAAGTGCAATCGGAGTTGACATTGGTACTCGCTGTAACCTTTGCTTTAATTAACTGATTTTGTTTTTGCTGGATTTCAAGAACAGAAAACTCATTACTGATAGACGAACGCGATAATATTGGTGTTGATGGTGGTGTTAGTGGTTCAGGTGCTTTTGCTACGACAACGGAATTTTTATGACCGATATCAGATGGTATGTCTTGGTATACAGACGGTGTCATTTTCAATATTTTCCCCAGATTAACAATCTGGCCAATGTATATAAACTGGTTAAATAATTGTCGTGTTTTTGTTTCTAGTAATAATCCAAAGGACCAAGTGTTTGGCGAACCATCAGTACTTGGCATTTCTAACTGGCGCAGGATCTCGGTTCACAGAACCGACTGACAATTTATTTTGGCTGCGGCCAGAACCGATGTATGGTAGTGGGGACCAGTTAAAGAAAGAACTAATCATCCAATGCACAAATACTGCAATGAAATGGAAAAATACAATTAAGACAGAAAATATATAATAAATCATTGGCTTTTTACATTAATTTTCATGAGTAGTTTGTATATTTAAAGCTAACAGAGATCGTACTATTCACATACCTTACTTAATATTCTTATTTTGTTGCGAGGAACGACCACTGTTTGCGAATAAATGAGTTAAAAGCATTATTTTTGAATCTCCTTTTCACCTCTAATTGAATAAGACTACAAATACAAATGCAAACAAACCTGATTATTGACTAAGAAAGCGATGCTACAATTTTCGATATACATAAAAATAAAGATATACACTAGAGAGCTGCAAATGTTGAACGCTACCCGCTCATTTCCTACCACTTCCACCTCATACTTTACAAACTCTACCGACTTTTTGAAACATTCCACTGCGAACAAAAAGTAGAGTAGTGACGAATCATGAACCCTTTTTTCGAAACATACAAATCACCGCGATTATTTTTCGAATCATTTCTTTGATTCCAAATATATTTTTCAAATCATACAGGTCAATGATGGCAATGCGTTTATGAGAACATATAGCCTCACACAACACCTAAATCAGCGTTTGTAAGAAAGTGAAGGAAGATGATAAGAAAATATTGTTTTTACTGTTCCTACATACGCATTGTCAGATATAGTTTGAAAAGTGTATACGAGCATTATATTATTAGTAATTATTTGTTTATTTGGCTGACAAATGTTTTGATTCCTTACATATTAAGGTTATGCTGAACACATTTTATTTTAATAGTCACAGTAGTTTGAAAAAGAGAAAAAAAGTAGAATTATTATATATTTAGCATTAACGAAAAGTGTCATGTACATTTATTGATCATTCTGTTCTCTTGTACTTTTGTTTTCAAATCAAAACAATAACAATTTTAATATGATCTCTAGGGTACAATAATAGTCCCTTACAATGTTACTTCAACGTTTCCCTAAAGGTCAAGTTTAACTATTTAACCGTAGTTAAACATTGAATTTTCGCAAAATTTGTCCAAGTATAAGACAATTTTTAGATGCATTACCACATTACATTACAATAACTAACAAGAAACACATTACAAACAGTAATATGTAGTACATGTCCATATATATACATAGATATATAGCCAGAGTTGTATTACTCTAATTTAATTTTTTGTTGAGAACGAATTTGGTTATACATATGTCTTCAACCTTGTACATGCTACGTAGGCATTCAGTACATTCATGCAACCAAACGCAAACAAAGAAACTGATTACATATTGAGGATAGTTGAACGCGGCGATACAGTGGTAACAATCAAGCAAATATTGGGGATTCACATTCCTATTTTCCTATATTATTCTTTGTTGGAGATTCTTTACAACAAATGCAAAAATGCACTAAGAATTTTTAAGATTTAACAAAATTCCGGAGTACACACAAGCAAGATATCATTTATATATATATATATATATATAGCAACTGTAATGGCCTTCATATATATGTAACTACACAAAAAAATTGAAATACAATGCTACATACTTTTTTTTTATGCAATAAGCTATGTATAAGTGCGCATTTACAACTAATATAAATTCTTACCTTTTAAGTTAAACTATGTAAGTTGAATAAATAAATGTTTTGATCAGTGAAAATTTAAGAGTTGAATCTAACTTCTGATTGTTATTTTCTTATTTCTACCATCTTAATTTTTCTCATCACTTAGAAACGGAAAATAGGTTTCACCCTCACCAACTTAATACTGCAACTAAAAGTAAATAAAATAAGCTGGTATGTTTCATATCTCCGATCGTTATGTGGAAATCAAAATGCACATGTACATTTTTTGACAGAGAGGAACTGCGTTAAAATTCAACGGTTGCATATGAAAGAGCCCATAATTAGATATAACAACATTTAGGATATATTGATTTTTTGTAACGCGCGTCGTGACGTGCGACCAAATAGCCAGCGACACATATCAGCTATCAATATCATTATATGGCAAACCTAATATTTTGAATCAATACATCGGCGGAAGACCAAAGTGTAACTTCTCTATGTCTTTAAGATATGAGCCCGTACCTTTTCTTTTACGAGTGAACCACATTACATGAATTGTGTTCGAATTAACGTTAGGTGATGGCTATACAGGTCACAGTTTTTTAAATCTTCTTGCGTTTGTGAATAACTCAGAATACCCGTTGGAGAAATGTGCCCAGGAGAAAACGCAAAGGATAGATATGATGCTTCTGGCTTAGTAATAGGAAAAGATCAATCGCAAAGTCAGAATAAAACAATATAGAATAGATAGGAAAAGCCCTAACAAAAAACATAAATATATTTTTTTTTAATTCATTTATTTGAGAACAACCCTGAAAGGGATATATACATATATCTCAGTCTATGTACCACTATATATCCAGAAAAATAGTTTTTAGGTTTTTGTTGTGAATCACCTGCAGCTTTTTTCTGTGACAAACAGCAACTCTTTTGTACCAAATCTGAGAGCCGTCCGTTAATATTGGACGTATGCACATCTTATAGAGCAGTAACTTATTCTTGATGGATAGTTCTGTTAAGCAAATGGTAAATGGATCTCTGATATATTTGATGGCCTTTTCGCAAGTATATCTCAAGTGCTCACGGAAAAGTAGTTTTTTGTCGAGGATCACTACAAGATACTTGACTTGATCGCTCAGACCTAACGTGACACCGTTCAGCTGTACGTCAATTTGAGGAACTCTTTTTGGCGATTTGTTGAATGGGAATAAGATTGCGTCCGTTTTGTTGCCGTCGATTTTAATTTTCCATGTTTGAAAATATTTTTCTGTTTTTATCAGAGGCTTCCATTCTTTTTATAACTGCGTTGGAAACTTTCCCACTGCAGAAGAGAGCACTGTCATCCGCGTAAAAGGCTATCTCAGCATAAGTAGGGTTTGTGAAGTCAGATGTAAATATCGAGTATAGAATTGGAGATAGGATAGAACCTTGTGGGAGACCAGCGATTATCCTTTTTAATGAAGACAATCTGTTGTAAAGGACGTTTCTTGTAGGAAGCTACTTATGATGCACTAGATGGAATGAGGAAATCCAAATTGGTTCAACTTGTATAACAGCCTCATGCCAAACTTTGTCAGAGGCCTTTTCGATATCTGGGCAGTTTAGGGTCTTTTCCGTTTTTCAAGATCGCAATTACCTTAGCCTGTTTAAAATCCATAGGAAAATATCCTGATCGAAGGCNGCTGTTCGAAGGCAGCCATTAAAGATATTTGTAATGTGTTCAAAAAACAAACTTGGCTTAAAAACATGCACTACGCTTTTTATGCCATCTAGACCCGAAGCTTTGTAATTTTTAAGGAGACGGATGTGCGATCGGACTTCCTCTGTGTTGGTACATATGTCTCTGTGGCATAAAACAATATATGAAGGCCGTCTGAGTAGAATTCTATAAATAATAAAACTTGTAGAAATACGAAAAAATAGTTCAGTTCTTTGAGCGTCGTCTTTCTTTGCTAGAAGTGGAAGTAACATAGAAGTGCACTCTCTTGTATCGATCCATAAGGTTTACAAGGCGATTAGCTCAACAGCGTTCTCTGCCGCATTTTGAAGCCTTTATAGTCACGTATTCTATGTATTACCACAGAGCAAATACTAAATAGAAAATTTTAGTTTTACACTCTATTGAGAAGTTCGGGAAGGTCCCGAGAACCCCAAACGCACGGTCGTTTTGTTATGTTTATTCTCTTCTTGACATCGCTTTATTTTTTCACCCTAGCACAAAGCTCTTAGCACACTTGGTACGACAGATTCATTGCCAACTCCCTCACACTCTATTTTTTGCTTTATTAAGTTACGTTCTCCTTGCGTCGCAGTTGACTTCGGTGTCAATGTTGCTCTCTTTTTAGTTTTGTTTGGCTTGTGATGTCAGCCTTATTGAAGCTGAAGCTGTATTCTTACTCTGTTTGTCTCTTCTTAATTTTCTCTGGATCGTGCTGTCGACCTCAGTCGTAGTGGTTTTTCGTTATTGCACGTATACAATTATGTGAGCACTTGGGTGTAAAAAAATCTTTGTGCTACATATTGGGTCTTATTAAGTGGAGACCATACGCAACACTTTGTTGAAATATGGCATGGAAACACCCGATGGGAAGGTTTCCTGGAGCACTTTTGAACGTCTTTTCAAGTTAGAAGCTCAAAATTCAATTAAATTGTACCCGGACCTATCTCTTCGATATTCCAACTCAAATTCATTTGACAAAATGATTGTGGCGGTTAGTTTACCAAATAAAGTAGGGTGTGTTTTAGTTTAGAGGTCCATAATCAATTGTTGTCCCACATATGAACTCGAATGCAAGGCTGTGTGCTTGTGATCAAACATCAAACACACAGCAAAAATCGATATTGAACGAAAAATACATTTTGTGCGCTGACCTTCACAGTAAATGAAGAAGAATAAAACCGGTTTTTGCTCCTTTTCACAATCGCTAGAGATTGTTCGAATGAGAACAAAACAAACGAACGTTCTATTTTTAGAATCGAATCGCACACACTAACAATATGTTGTGTCGGTATTGTGCTCACATAGCTTGTCAGAAAATAAATTTTTCGGTGCGGAGACGGGGCAACCAAATCAATTAACGGCAAAGGCTGAAGTCTCTATGTATCATTTGCCTTGTGATATTATATAACTGTGTTATTTATTCAGCCGAAGATGATCACTGTACTCCCTTAAACAGTGTCGTCAGCGCCATTTCCAACTCCTAAGTTCTAAATCCCATGTCAACAGAACGTGTAACATAAAATAAACGAAAAGCAGAGTTTGAAGGAGGTGGCAATGAATCCATCGCACCACGTGTGCTAAGAAATAACAAAATAGATATAAGGAAGAAAAAAAAGAGACCAAACCCGAATGCCCGAAATCTTTTTTTATTATTTGCTAAGTCGAAATAACTACAAAGCCATACTTATTCTACTCGTCTCTATTCACAAGAAATTCTTTTGAAAATTTTTTTAAAAACCTTTAGAAACTTAATCACAAAAATGTTGTTAAACTAGGTTCTTATAAAAAATTGAAACGTAGACTTTTTTGCCGTTAGTTCCTGATTGATGTCTTTTCAGCTGTTAAATATAAATATTCATGAGTATATCCATATTTGAAACTCGATGGTATTTTGACCTATTTTCCGTTTCTCTGAAAACGAAAGTGATGGTGAATAAATGAACATATTCCATCTGCTGTAGCACATACACTTTGACTTTGTTATATTATATAAAATTATGCACTGCCTTTTGTTAATTAAAAAATATTGACCTGTTTAAAAGAATGATGTAATCTTCGGCTTAAAACAAAATTTTTCACAAAAGGTTGCTGTGTCAGATTTGATTTTTAAGCCAGTCGAGAAAGTACTGTATTTTAATAAATAAACATTAATTTTGACTTGAGTTTCATTATTAACAGGCCCAATCCGTCTTGCACATTGATAAAAATCACTCAACGTTACTTCGTTTTACAGTTTTGCAAAAAATAAATCAAAATTATCATATTGAGATAAAACCAGATTTCAAATTTAAATCCAAATTAGTTAAAATTTATCAATAGTTGCTAAGTTTGTTCATTGTTTATCAATATTAAATATTGGTTCTTCACACTCATCTGAAGAGAACTATGAAAGTGCGAATGAGACAAATAAAGGAATACATATAGGCTTATTTCTACTGACCAATGTGAGACTATAAGTGGTACTTTACACTGGTAGGTGAACTATCTAATTTGCTCAATGAATGTTGAATGTGTTCATCTACAGATAAGTGTTCTATGTGTGCTAAGTGGGGAGTTACAATTATAATATGGTCAAGTTTGCCGACATTATTTGTAGACTATTTGATGTGTGCATTGAATAAGTGTTAAAGAGTAATACAGACAAGAAAATAACGATCAGAAAAAACGACGCGTACGCGACAAAATAACTTTGGAATAACTTTTGGTAACCCGTTTATTTGTAATATGTATTTTTCAATCCCGCACCCATTGAAGATAAATCAGACATATAAAATAAGTATTCGTTTGTGATTCGTCGAGAATGATCGGAATGTGAAGTATACCTTTCATGTGTAAAAATAGAAAAAGTAAAAAAAAATAAATAAGTGAAAACAACATTTTAAATAAAATGCTATATCAGAATGAAATCACATATTCCATTGGTGCTAAAGTATTAGATTTTAATAAAATACCAGAATTTCGAATTGATAGAAATTGAAAATGTAAGCAAGACAGCTATGTAAATCGTTGAATTTATGTACAGTATACGTGCTCTCGCTTGCGCGTATTGTTGATTGCTGCTTTGGTAAACGGGGTCAAACGCACAAATGCTCGAACCGCTCCCAGCGAAAAATGGAAAAAAAAAAATTAAAAGAAAATGGAAATTAATTCTCTTATAAATGTGTTTTACAATTTGAAAATTGTAATTTCAATGAATTCGGCCCATATTAGTTAAAATCGTTTTCCGCATAAATCAATAAAACGATATATGAAAAGTGATTGTTATAAAATTAAAGTATAATTGAACATATATTATTTTATTATCGTGTATATGTATGAGAGAGAAAATTACATCTATATATATGTAGTCCAAATTTTAGTAAGGTTTAATGAATTCCCCTAATAATTTTTTTTAATATGTTTTAAGTTCTTTTATACACATTTCACATCGACTATTTGTCTCACCTCTGTTTGGCCTCCATTACGCGGCTGAGCAGCAAAGAAAATAATATATTTACTCTATGTACATATGTGTGTATGCCACAAACGATGTCAATGAGGGGAATCTAAATGCGTTGAATTTCAGGATTTGTAAATGAAATAAATAGACTTGCAAATAATAATGTTATATATAATAATAATACCATAAAAATGATATAATAAAACTATGCATTTTAGTATGGTACTATTTCAATTAACATTTCAATAACATATGTAATAATTATATATACAGTGACTCACAAATGTTTTTTTGTATTGTCAAAATATTATGAAATCCAAATTATCGCCCCTAAGTAATATTTTATGTTACCAAGGTAACAAGTAGGCATGTAGGAACATTTCCAAGCTCGCAGTTTATGCCTATTCTGATTGTTAGGCCAAACTCTTTCATTTTGCCGTATTCTACAAACTAAAGTTCTTAAGAGCGCTGAATAATCACCCAGTAAATGCTGAAATATTTCTTTCAACCTCTCTCAGCAGTTTCTGTCGTTGAACCACTTAGCCTAGAGACCACAATTCACAATTCATATAAAATATCTAATTTAAGTATGGTCATGATATTTGGTTAAACATTTGTGTTTGTTATTATTGACAATTTTGTTTGAATAAAAGAGCAATCCAGCTTTATCATACATTTATTTTAAACTTAGTTGAATAACGATTTTTTTCTCCAAAGATGTCCCTAAAAATGACAAGCATCGTTAGCTCATTATACAATGTATACTATACATTACACAGCAATACAAATATTTGTATTCTCGGTTCATTCTATCGAGCACACACTGCATAATTTTGGATAGATTTATGTGTCAGACAGCTGGAAAGGGTGGTCAATACTCGAGTAAAAAGCGCGGTTCCGAGTCATTGTATGACTTGAAAATAAATAAGCATTCATGGGATGGGTGACGAGTCAGAGCGCATTTCGAGTCTGAATGGTTTGCACTTAAACTTAGGATATGTATCTCGAATCATAAGTTGGAGTGGGTCCAATGTGGAAATGCGTACATGACTATATTTTCAATGAGTGATTCTAACTGATTTCTGACTCGTCGCAGATCTCTGGTATGTATGTAATTTATGGGATGTCCGGTGACTCCTTCTATTCGCTATATATTAAGTGTTAATGAAAAATGTTCTGGCCACTATTACCTATTCCTTTGCTTACTTAAATGACATTTGAAAGAAAAGGCTAGTGTGAATAAAAAACAAAGCACACACACTTGTTCCTCTAGCTGTATGCCTTTCAAGTATTAAATATTTAAGTTATGTATACTTTGTACCATATCCATGCTACAATTGTTCTATTGGTTGACTCGAAAGTAGAGAAAATGTGAATTTCATTTATGAAAATATCCTCCAGATGTTATATCAAGTTAGGCGACAGGTGCATAGAGCGTGGTCATGTAACCTTAAGGATCTATCTTGGCTGAAAAACAACAGCTTCGTATTTCTCGTATAGAGATTTTGCATTGACTAGCGACGTTGTTCTTTCTATATTTAGTATTTTAATAGAAGGGCATCCGGGAGTGGTTTCATCTTGGTGGTTTGCACAGTAAATATTGTGTCCTGTTATTTTAAGTTAACTTATGTCTTATGAGACGTCTATGTTGTTCAATTTTGTGAATGCGAACATAGCATTTTTGGTCAGGCGATGGCATTTGTGTCCCAATCGTTTTGTTGATAGCTAGTCTTTGATTTTCATCACTGCAGCCGATGGAAGCTTGTTCGTAAATAATTGTTATTTATTACACAGGAGCAAGAATGAGCTCTCGGAGACCCCATAAAGTGCATGTGTTATGAATCAGTATCACATACTGCGTTGATTTAGTAAATGTGTCTGTCTATTGAAAGTTCGATTATATGATATAGCGACTATTCAAACTAATCCTCCAAATTTAGACTGGATCCGTTTATGGGATCAAGTATTTCCCATATTTATTTTTTAAAATTTTTTGAATCTATGCATGTTATGCATAGTGAAAAAAATGAGTGGATAGGCCGATGGTGTTTATATGAGAATCGGCTAAGCTGATGTTAATACATTTACTTGTTTGTAATTTAAACGTAGATATGTAGGCCAGTAGGGTTTTAGAACAGGAGCGGAGATATAGTGTTATATATGTTGAGGATATATATATGAAAGTGTGGCACTTTAATTTGTTGAGTTCTGAGTATAAAACGATGACGTACCTCATCCCAAGTTAGAAACCTTAACATTTTCGTTTTGAACGCGATCAAAACCAATATCACATACATTTCAAAGCTCGATAGCAGGAACAAAACACTTTCTATTTTAATAAAGTTTATAAAATAGTTTTAAATTAGTTTAAAACTCGTTAAAACCAAACAAAAAGGACGAGTTTTAAACTAATTTAAAACTCGTCCTTTTTGAATAGACTGGTGTTTGCTGTGTGGATATGAACGATATAGTTCAGAGTTTTCAATTTCTACGTACGAGATTTTAAACAATAAGTATTGCGTTCCTTAAATCTTTCCGAATTGCGACACCATTGACTTTTAAAGAGAACCCCTCTTTATGTATTATATGTATTTTTGATCCTCCATAGAAGAAATAGGCAAATTTGCTTATGTGCCCTGATCCCATATAAATTATGTCTAGATCCATGAGTAAACCTGCCTTAATATAACGGGAGCGTTAAAATTGGTTACATATTCTGTAACTATTACACAAACTTTTAAATTAAGTTTTTTTTTTCGAATTTGTTCGTTTTAAATAGAATACTGAAAAAAGAGTTATATGTTATTTACCAAACAACCTTCATTCATTTTTGACTTAAGGTTATAATTTCAATGTCAATTTTATGTACTCACATAGTAAGGTTGCGACATAGACAATTTTATTTTACAAAGCTATATCGGTCCAGAAGTTTATTTACCAGTTCTGTTTCACACCCTACAATACCATATTTTCATATGCCGTCGAACGGTTGGTAGATCTTCAACTTTTTGTATATGAAATTATTTTTTTAAATTGAATTTATTGATTAATTTTTGAATGGGTTTTGTAAGCGCTTCTTGAACGGTTTTCATTTTAAAATTTCAGTGATTATTGGTGTTCATCCACTGGAACAATTAACCCCTGGCCGGGCGTATATTATGAGGGGTTTGCCTGTGTTTTAATAAGTATGCGAAGACATTAAATTGGTATAGGACACTCAATTACTTCCCAACAGTGGAAATAAATAACTTTAAATCAAACATAATAAAAAACGAAAATTACAAAATCATTCACATATAAAGATTTACTAGGCATATCCGTAAAATAACGAGAACAAGAAAATGTCATCACTAGACGTTCGCAGTAATTCGGCCGTAATGAAACGCGCCGAACAATTAAAACGTTGGGAGGAGTCAGATACAAATCAGGAACCGTCGACACCACGTCCCGAGAAGGGTCGCAAAATAAAATTTTCTTCGGGTTGTGTATTCTTAGCAGCTTGTCTATCAGGTGACAAGGAGGAAGTGTTAAAGTTGATCGAAAATGGCGCTGATATCAACACAGCAAACGTAGATGGGCTGACTGCATTACACCAGGTAAATTTGTTAAAAAATTGTTGTTATATAATCTGTGTTTAATATTTACCAGAAATTCAATCTAAAATACTTGTCCTTCTAATTTCCTGAAATATAAATGCAGAAAACTGAGAGATGCAAAATAAGTCTCTCGAACTCCCCATGTTTATATAAGACATATTAGAAAAGAAATGAAAAATTATATCGTAAAAGGAAATCAAAGTGAATAGAGAACAAACGGGTGCAAATAGAAAAGACTAAAAGGTTTCCTCAAAAAAATAGAAATTCAATTAAAAGTTCTATCAGATTTGTCAATGCATTGCTAAGCGTTGTAAACTTTTTGTTCAGTCTAAACCGGTAAATTTTGCATATGGTATAAAAGATAATTTATAAATTGACCCATAGTCTGAATGCCCGGTTTGCATAGTATCGAGTTTTGGGACTTTTATTTCTCAAGGAAGTTAAAGTCATATACAGCTGTTGTCAACTAATTAGAAACATTGTGTTGGCTATGTTTTAAACAGGAATATTTCTTCAATTTTATATGGGCACTGAAAAGCTTTTACATTGTATAAGTGTGGTACTTAATAACATTAAATAACACATAAAATTAATTTCAAAGATTTCAATAATCTGTAAGATACAGTCACTTTTACAATATAACCCCACATTTGACCGAGTCAACTAATTAGAAACAAATATTCAATGATGGAAAAATTTAATGATAACTTAAAAAATTATATACAAATTATACTTTATGGATATGATTATGCCTAATATTTTGTTGGCAATCCTTTTTGCTTGAATACAGCAGCGCACAGACGTTGCATGGAGGTAATTAAATGTTGACA